>RQIL01019431.1:0-10200 GCA_003951145.1 Jimgerdemannia lactiflua | reverse complement strand
TGTAGATTTATATTTATCAAAATATACTTATTTAGCATATACCTATCTCTTTATATAATTACAACTAAATTATATTATCTGGTCTGACATCTTACTAAGAACTTTCAATAAAAGAGAATAAGAAAATATATATGAAATGACTCAGGATGATCAACAAGGTTCATGACTATATTGATCTACTTGAGATTGAAAAAAATTTCATAATCTGTATAAAGATATTTTCTCTGATGAAGATGATGAGATGATTGATATTCCCAATATTCTTGTTTTATTGAATAAGAATGATCTGATCCAAGAGAGAGATAAGCAGAATATAGAGCAGAATACATAGTAGGAAGAGCTGTTTATAGAAGAAGAAATTATTTTTGGAAGAGAAGTATCTGTAAAGAAAAATGTTTGCAGAAGTGTTTGTAAATATAAAAAGAAATAAAATGGTCATTTTCTTTATTTAGAAATTCAACCTTATGTTCACTCATTGTTTACAAGCAGTTCATATCTATAGAATATATATTGTGGCATACATTTTGTATATAACTATAAGGCTTCCTGCACACTTGTGAAGCATGGTCTCGAATTATCAGGAATAAAATATATTTTTCGAGCCCATTATCGAGTCTGGGGTCACACGAAGTGTCATCCAATTTGTCATCAAAGTGCAGGTGCAAGTGTTTGGGTCGATGATGGACTCTTCAAATATGATGGCTCAATGTTTAGAGATTGATAGGTAATGGAATTCTTGTTAATTATACTCAAGAGAGGTTCCTGGTGGCGATTACTTGAATGGGAGTGCTATTTGTATGCGTGGCAGGATGGTTATTCTTTTATCCTTAGCAGGCGAGTGGGCTGATTAACGTGGTGGTAATTGGGTACCAAATGCAGGCTGTCTGACGATTATCGATCAACATGCATAAGATCAGGTGGCTAATGTGGCCATCAGTGATCTTTCCAACTTGGCGGTCTGGGCGGTTCGGTCATTGATCATGGGGCAACAGCAATCTTAAACTAAGCGGCTCGTGATGGTGGTCAGGAATCATTCGTAGGTCAATGTTTGATTAACTTGAGAGCAGGTTTCTGACAGGTCTTTCTAGTTCCTAGTGGGTCCTTTTTAACTTGGTGGCAGATTCCTTAGCAGAGGCAATTTCCTTAACTTGATGGTGGTCTTCTTGAATTAAGCAGTCCTTAACCTGACAGTTTTCTTAACTTGGTGGGGTCAATGTGGATTTCGGTACATGGCAAGAGAAATTCTTTAATTCAAACCTCAAGTGATCATTGCTCTAGTTGTCTTGTTCTCAGAATTCCAGTCTCTTGAAGTCTTTTTCCAAAGTTCTCAAAATTTAAGTTGATATTGCAAATCAATTGACTGAGGGTTTATTCACTGCAATTTTGGGGAGGTATTTATACAGAGTTGTGCATGAATTTTGCTAAGTATATGGCTAAGTAATTGGTAATTCTCTACTCTTGAATTAGCATAGATTTGGAAGTCAAGTGACTAACTAGTAGAATAAGGCTAATTCTTTTTTTGTGACAAATAAGGCTAGTTGAAGTGCAGTCACTATTTGTGCAACTAACTAACTAGATCAAATTTGGCTAATAGAACCGTCACTGTTCAACCTGAAGTTCAGTGTGACTGGGATTATGTCATCTTCTTCTTCTTCCTCATTTTCTTCAGAGTGTCTGGCCAAATCATTTTCTGAAACTTCCACTAGTGAGCTGACTTCAGTTGGGGGTTCTGAGAGTGTGGAGGAGGTGTCTGCATGTCTTTTCAAGAGATTGTTGAAGTCTTCTTCCTATAGAACAAATGGGTTGCTGCTATTTCCTTTGTCTTGAGGAGTGATGTCAGCAGAGATGATGTCACTACTGATGATGTCATCAGCTGTGAAAGGCATGGAGTACTCTTGCTGCTCTTGTGGTCTCCAGTCTATGAGGTTTTCCTCAACAAAATAGGGAACATCTGTGGGGTTTTGTGGGACACGGATCCTCAGAGGAGGGCCTTGGAACTGGGCAATCAAACCTCAGATGAACTGGTCTGGATTGTCTTCTAGAAGGGGGTTCCAGAGGTCTTGCACTTCTTTACTCTTAACTAGAATGGTAGATTGGGCCTCTTCTGCTACCATTTCTTCTAAGTGGTTTACTCGGCAGCTTGACAGCTCTTGAATGTCTGAGGTTTTGACATACTGTAGGTTTCGAATGGCCCAAGGAGCATGTCTGAAGATTTGATGGACTCTTCTGGCCAATTGCTGCTCATGCATATCCATGTATGTGGCATCTGCAATTTCTTGATGACTGGCCTCTAGGAATTTTTGACAGAGGTGGTGTCCCATCTCATATTCTTGCCATATGAGAAGGCATTGAGTGGCCATTGAGATTCTTGTTTCCATTTCGTGGCAGTTCAGAGTATAGTGATAGGGGTTCCTTCTATAGAGATTCAGACTAGTGATTCTTCTAGTGTGCAGTCTCATGGCCCTTCTGATGTCATTGAACATCTGTTCTTGAATTAATGGCCCAGAGTGGCTCCTTGATCTTACTGTTTGGTAGGTGATGGCAGGTATTTTATTTGTGATAAGACTTTGTAGTTATAGATGCTGTTGTACCTCTTCTTGATGCTCCTTTTTATATTCTTGAAGGTCTTCTTCTTTGGTCCAGGGGTAGGGTCACCTGATTATTAGTAGTATACCACTGAAGTCATTATGAGTCATTATGAGTTTCTGATGAAGATCATCTTATGGTCAAGATGAGTCATGGGTGAGTCATGACTTGTGATTGGTGGCCTGCAAAGTAGTAGCAGTCTTCAGGTTCTGATGTCACCAGATTCAAAGACATTGTCACATCTACCCCTTGCAAAATTAGAGCTGTCCTCAGTGGTGAGTTACACAGAGATAGTGATATCTTAATTTTTTCGAAGAATAGGTTATTGGTGCATTGGTGGAGAGTGGCCATCCTCATTTAGGACAGAGGGCCTATTACTGGACTAACTATCCAGGAGGGTTTCAAACCCAGCTAGTAGCTTCATTTTGGTGTGCTTCGGTTCACTAGATATTCTGCTGGTTTCGGAGTCCTAAAGTAAACTTCTCATACTTAAGACACTGGTTATTGCTGTATATCATCAACAATTCAAGGAAGTCAATACAGGGATTGATCAATGTGTTGTGTCTCTCTCGGATAGTAGAGCCTGAAATGGTTGTGGTGTATCTTGGTCTTGAGAATGACTCCATCCAGGGTCTTGAGTTGGGAGGTGTGGTTCATGAATACTAGGTATATGAGATAGGGTCCTTCCCATTTCGGTTCAAGCTTGGCACTCCAGTTTCCTTCTATGATGGTTTGGTAAACCAAGACTTGTTGTCCAATAAGCAGGGGCTCCAAGTCAGCCTTGCAGTCATAGTACTTCTTTTGCTTGTGTTATAAATCCTCATGCTTGCTGGCATACTTTGTGTAACTGGGCGATCTCCTCGGTGACTCATTTAATCAAATTTGGTGGAACTGGTTCAGCAGGATCTTGTACTTCTCAACCATACACCAGATAGAGGGGGTTCTGTTGGGTAGCAGTGGCCTTTGAGGTGCGGATACTGAATAGGATTGCTAGAAGGTAGATATCCCAGTTTAATTGATCTTAAGTCCTGCTGAGACCTTGCTTGATGGTCTGGTTCATTCGCTTGGTGAGTCCATTTGCCTGTGGGTGGTAAGATGTTGTTTGCTATAGCTTGATCTTGAAGTTACTTGCAAAGATTTTCATTGCTTTGTTGACAAATTCGCTGTCTTGGTCTGTGATGATTTCTGGAGGAACACCATGGTGGTTGAAAATTTCATCATACAGGATTCCAAATAATTGTCTGAGCATTGGCAGTTTCAATGGCAAAGACTTCAGGCCATTTTATCAAGTGGTCTTCAATAGTGGGGATATAGCATCTTCCTCAGCAAGTTACTGGTAAGGGTCCAATGATATCAATTCCAAGTCTCTGGAAAGCTCCAGTAGGGGCTAGGATTGGCATTAATGGTGCTTTGTTGGTTGTCTTTTGTTGGTATCTCTGGCAAGTATCACATTGTTGTATGTGTGTAGAAATCTGCTTCCTCATTTTGGGCCACCAGTATGTTTTCTTAATTCTGGCAATGGTAGCTCCAATTCCTCAGTGTGCATTCTGGTCATGGTTGGTTGTAAGTATCTTTGATGCCTCATCTTCTCTTGGAACTCAGGTGTATTGGTCTCCTTCTACTCTCCAAAGTTTGCCATTGCCTTCTTGAAATTTCTTGAAGTTTCTCTGGATAAACAGCTTATAGGTTGGCTGGATTCCTTTCTTGAAGCTTCTATGATGTAGGCTCCAGATGAGGGCAAGGTGCAATTCTTGATTCATTTGGGTGAGTGGGAAGTAGCCTTCTCTCATGGGGGCTCCTTCTCTTCTTGAGTTCGTGGGATTCTTGACAAGGTTTCCACATTTGAATTCTTGATACCCTTCTTGTAGACAATGGTGAACTGGTATTCTTGTAGAGACATGATCTATCTGGCAAAGATTCCTGAGGGCTCTGTTTTCTTGAACAACAATTGAAGGGCTTGATGCTCTGTGATGAGGGCAAATCTCTTTCCCAAAAAGTAGAGTCTGAAGTGGTCTACTGCCCATACTACTGCAAGGCATTCCAGTTTAGTGGCACCATAATTTGCCTGAGTTTTGTTTGTGGCTTTGCTAGTATACTCAATGACATGTTCCTTCTTTTGGTCATCTTTGTTGAGATTACAGGTAACAACTCAATATAGTGCACTTGATATAGATAATTTGTGGCGCAGTGGTGTTGGGGTGATATCATCAATAATTGCACAAAAGCACATAACATTGGGTGATCAATAAAAACATCGCTCTTCTCTCTCCATCCTTCCTATTCCTCCTAAGTTCACAACAAAGATGATGAGCCCCGGTTAGCAGATAATACACACCTCTTTAGTATACACTACACTACAACATATGAAGATGTCAAACCCAGGAAGCCCAAGCTCAAGTACTGCGGTGCTAAGCCCGGCAAGTAATACAAGCAGAACGGGTACTGGCGTGGATACCAAAGTCCCTCCGGTGGCAGCTACGACGACAAGAAGGACGATTCCTGTCTTCGACGATAAGGATTATGCCATATGGGTGTACCATATGAGGAATCTCTTGGAGGAATGTGGTCTGGAGAACTATTAGAGGCCACAGGCGCAAATAACGAGATACGACCCAGCAAAGGATGGCAAGTCATTAAGGGAGATCATGTTCACTCTATCGAATGAGCAAATGAAACTTGTTATGAATGCTATGATGGCAAACGAAGCCTGGGAGACTCTACACGATCACCATCAACAAGCATCCGTGTCCAACAGATTCCACCTGAAGGGACAATTATTTACTCTATGGATGAAGCCCAAGGAGAGCATTCAAGAATATGCCTACCGTGTTAATGATCTGACGAATCAGGTGAACTCACTTTCTATGCCGGTGGACCTCATCAGGGAGGAAGACAAGGTCCTGGCTCTTATACGAGGCCTCCCAGATGCATATAATGTGGTCGTATCTGCTATGCGGGAATCCGATAAGCTTTCGGACTACAAGCTCGTCATCACAAGCCTATTAAATGATGAATTGAGGCAGAACAATGGCGCAAACGAAGAATACGATGAGAAAGCATTTTACGGCATGCATGGTCGAGGCAAAGGAAAGCCAAGTAAAGGATGAGGTCAATGAGATGGTCAACATGCCAAGGTCAGCGATAAGTGCTTCTACTGTGATAAGCCCGGACATCGCATCCAAGACTGCAATCTAAAGAAGAAAGAAAAGAGAGACCAACATGGTCAGGCAAATGTCATGGACACCAATAATCAGAGCAGCGATGGGATGTTTTTCACAGAGGTGGAGAGCTGCCAACATGCAAACGTAAGCACGAGTACTAACGTGTGCAGCGAAGAAGTTTGGCTCATGGATTCTGGTGCAACACAACATATGACAGTGCACTGTGAATGGTTCTCTACGTACGAGAAGTTCGAGCATCCCATACCCATCAAACTAGGCAATAACAATGTGATCTATGCTCAGGGCAAAGGAAATGTCGGAATACACTTGCACGGAAAAGTCAAAGAATCCTCAGGCACCTTTGCAGACGTACTATACGCTCCGGATATAGGCAAAAATCTCTTCTCAATAGGATGAATGATGGCCCAAGAAGACAAAGGAGTAAACCTACACCCGAATGGAGTAACGGTAATTGATCTAAAGAATAATAAGGAATTAATGTATGTGTCGAAAAGAGGAAATCTTTATGCAATCGATGGTACGCCGAACAGTACATCGGCACACTCCGCAATGACAAACGATACCTGGCGTATATGGCATGAACGGTTAGGACACATCGGCCAGACAAGCTTAGAACAGATGATGAGGAATAGCTTGGTGAAAGGATTGCCGAACTGTACATCTCTGAATTTCTTTTGCGATGACTGCGCAGTGAATAAGGCTTCTCGAAGATCTTTTCAGGAATGGACGAAATGAGTGAGCGGCATACTCGATCTTATACATACGGACATCTGTGGTCCCATGTGTACATCATCACATTCTGGGAAGAAGTATTTCATTACTTTCATGGATGACTACACTCGTAAGGCTCATGTATACTTCCTCTCAGCAAAGAGCAAAGCATTTGAAAAATTCAAAGAATTCAAGGCAAGCGTGGAAAATGATACAAAACGTCAGATAGGGATACTACATTCAGATAACGGGACAGAATACGTAAACAAGTCCTTCAAACAATTTTTAAAAGAGCATGGAATACGACATACTAGAACGGCTCCCTATACTCTGCAACAAAATGGCATGGTGGAACGGTTCAATCAAACAATCATCGAGATGGCCCGAATGATGATGAATGTAGCTGGTTTGCCGCAATCCTTCTGGGCCGAAGCATTGAACACAGTGGTATACATATGCAATCGATGCATTTCTCGAGCCTTAAGTAATGAAAGTGACGTACAGTCTAAGAATGATAACCTTACACCTGAAGAACTGTGGAGCAGATCCAAGCCCAACATCTTGCACTTACGGACATTCGGAAGTGAGGCTTACATATTGGATAAAGGTGGAAATAGAGGAAAATTCAAGCCTAAAGCAGATAAGCATATATTCCTTGGATATGATGGATCAGCGTATAGGTTGTGGAACACGCAAAAGTGCGGTATAGTCATCTCTCACGACATTCAGTTCAAAGAGAAAGTAAAGGAAATTTGTGTGGAAATTCCTATACCTGTAACCAATCCAATGGTGAGTGGAACTATACCAATGGCGAGTGGAACTATGCCAATGGTGAGCGTGAAAACTACACTAACAATTCCAGCAACAATGGTACAACCTATGCCAACGAGATCAACAGCACAAGTACCTATGAGACCCCCTGAATCGAGAATTATGGAGATTGCAGATGATAACGAAGAAGAAGACATTCTTCTGAAGGGCAAGAAAAAGCACAAGTCTGGGATGGACAACGAAGTCCAAGCGGATCTGGGAAGTTACTGGGACCCACCCAAGTCATCTCATCGCAAACAACATTATGTGAACTGAATGTGCTTACATAGCAACAACCGGTGAGCCGGCACACTATGACGAAGCCACTCAATCAAGCGATAAAAAGGAGTGGAAAAGGGCTATGGACGAGGAGTATAATTCACTCATCCAGAATAACATGTGGGACTTGGTCCCTCTTCCGGCAAATTGGCAAGCCATAGGATCCCGATGGGTGTATAAAATCAAGCGCGATAACAATGGTGGCATAGAGCATTACAAGGCCTGATTTGTGGCAAAGGGGTATTCACAAGACTTTGGGGTTGACTATGATGAGACCTTTTCCCTGGTATTTAAGCTTACTTCGCTTAGAATACTTCTCGCAATCGGAGCCAAATATGACTACAAGATATATCAAATGGACATTAAGACAGCCTTTCTAAATAAAGATGTGGATACCGAACTATACGTTCTTCAATCACAAGGATACGAACTCTGCAACAACAAGAAGGAGTTAGTATGCAGACTACACTAAGGCCTCTATGGCATAAAACAGGTGGCGAGGCTATGGAATCAAAAGATCGACGATTATCTCATAGAAGAGAATGGGTTCAAATGATGTGAAGCAGATCCATGCATATATACTTGTCATACATCCTCAGGAATGGTGTACCTGGGAATTTGGGTAGATGATATCATTCTGGTCAGAATGACAAATGAGATTAACGAAGTAAAGGCAGCACTACACAAGAAGTTCAAGATGACAGATTTGGGTAATACATCTTTCCTCTTGGGGATATCCATCATACATGACAGGAGTACATGTACTATATACCTAAGCCAAGAAGCCTACATTCAGACAATACTCGAGCGATTCGGCATGAGCGAGTGCAAGCCAGTCGGAACACTGATGGAGATGTCTGTGAGACTAAAGAAGTCTGACACATCTGACGAGAACGACAAAGACATTCCCTATCGACAAGCAGTAGGATCCCTTATGTATCTGATACTCAGGATGAAACCCTACCTATCATATGCAATCAACAAAGTGGCACAATATACATCGTGCTACGACAACTCGTATTGGATGGCAATCAAGCGCATATTCAGATACATTAAAGGTACAAAGAGTTATATGCTTAATTTGGGTGATAAAGGAGTTAAAAGATTAAGCAGGAGTACTGTTACTGTAAGCCTTTCCGGTGCGTGTGACACTGATTGGGCTGGAGACTTGGATGACAGAAGGTCTATGATAGGATACTTCTTCTATCTCGATGATGGTAGAGCCATTTCATGGCAAACTCGTAAGTAATCATCAGTGGTGACATCATCTATGCAAGCGGAATATCAAGTGTTGTCAATGGTGATGAAGGAGGCCATCTGGCTTCGTGAACTACTAAAGGATCTGAGATTTACTCAAGGATCTATGGCTATACGACAGGACAACCAATCCACCATTGCTTTGGCAAAGAACTCTATACATCATGCAAGGACCAAGCATATCAATATACAGCACCATTACATACAAGAGTACATTGAAAATGAGGCTATATGCCTGCTATATATCCCTACGGAGAAAATGGCAGCAGATTCGCTAACAAAGGCCAAAGTTCGATTTTTGTGTGCAAGGAATGGGTATAACGACGAGTGGCGAGCAAATGACAGCGAACGATGGGTAAAAATAAATATTACAGCAAAACGATGGGTAGAATGAGTGTTACGGCAAATATTTGTGACGGAAACCTATAACATTGCTCAGGATTTCCATTTTTCACTACTTCTTTTACCTATTTTCATGCTTATAAGTGGGGAATCTCGACCTTTTTAGATCATCTAGACAGCATCCCATTGGTAATATTTTGTTTTGCTTAGCTTAGCTTGGCTTTATCTTGTTGAGCATGAGTGTTGAGATTACAGGTTTCAACTCGATATAGTGCACTTGATATAGATAATTTGTGGCGCAGTGGCGTTGGGGTGACATCATCAATAATCACGTAAAAGCACGTAACATTGAGTGATCAATAAAAACATCGCTCTTCTCTCTCCATCCTTCCTATTCCTCCTAAGTTTACAACAATCTTATTGAGATAGAATAGATCCAAGTCCAAGGACAGAGGCATCAGTTGTCAGGATGAATGGTTTGTCAAAATTTGGCCACACCAGGACAGGGGCTTCAGTGAGGGCTTTCTTGAGTAGATCAAATGACTTCTACTTATCTTCCTTCCAGTAAAATGGTTGGTCCTTCTTGGAGATATCTCGGAGTGGTGCTGCCTTGTCTGAAAATCTAGGGATGAATCTCTGGTAATAGGATGCCAATATGAGAAAGGATAGGGTCTCCTTTGCTGAGGTAGGAATCAGGCGTCGCCTTTCAGTCCTACCACTCACGTCACACAAATCTTGTGAAAAAAACCTCGAGCAGTTTATTGAAGAAACCGACTATCAACATGGCAGCAAATCAACCTCCTGGTTGGCATACTGGGTCCGACACTGGTGCGGCGTTCAGGTGGCAGCAAGGAAAGGAAGGGTATGGGCTTGGGATGGGATCGTTCGGGAAGGCAACTGGTGGGAGAGAAGCTGAGGGCAGACGAGGAGAGGAAGGAGAGGGGAGTAGCAAGGGATCGGTGAGCTTCGCGGCGGCGGTGAAGAGTGGAACAGGAGGAGATGGAGATGGATGGCAGAAGGTTGGAGGACTGAA
>RQIL01019420.1:0-10202 GCA_003951145.1 Jimgerdemannia lactiflua | reverse complement strand
TTTTTTTCTATAGGCCTTAGCTCTATATATTATCTGTCTAAACATTACACTTGTCCTCATGCCACATTGGTAGCCTTAACCCTCCTCTTGCTACTCTACTTCTTCACTTGGCCTCTCTCCTACCCCCACTCTCTCAAACACTACCTCATTGCCTATCACTTGTACTCAACTCTCACTCTTGCTACAAATGACCTCAACTAGCTTCCTATGGCACCCCTCTCCAGAGCCCCAACCCTTCTGCCAACCCATCAGTACATCTTTCATCAACCACCACTACCTCGCCATCTTATCTCCCTGGGTCAGCCTCCTCCCTTTCTCAAAAACTGCTAACCAGTGGCCTACCATTTCTACCCACACTATAATGACTCACCTCAGTGTGAGCCACTCATTCTCCACCCCCCCAAGCACCCTTGCCTAAAGTACATCCCACCTCCCCCTTCCATGCTCTTTACTTACACTATCTAACTGCTATTCTATCTCTCTCCAAAAGTCCTCCAAAACCTCACACTCTCCTAGCCAATGCTCTGGGGTCTGTACCACTCCTCCAATCTGCCCAACCTCCAAATACTCTTCACACTCAAAGGTCCCACCTGCTACCAAATGTCCAGTCCTATAATTCAGCATGACATTTCACCTCATCACTCTCCACCATACCACCCAGAACTTCAGGGGAATCTACTTCTTCACTTCTGCTCTCTATGCCCAAAGGCCTGACCACTCCCACTTCTTGCCGATCCCAATGCCCTGCTACCCAGCTAGCCAGAGATCCAGTCCAAAGCTCCGCTGGCTCTCCATGCCATTGCCAAGGTAGAAGTCAATTACTGGTGACCCTCCTAGTAGCAGCTTGTGCCACTGCCACATCCCTGGACCCCATTGTTTCTCAGCTATATTACCCTCCCATTGAAGTCCAATCCTATGTCCTCCTTCAACCACCTCCCACCAGAATCCTCGATACCTAAGCCTCCTACTGCCACCATATCTAACCACCTCCAGCAAGTCTCCAGATGACCCCCTGGGGGCATACCTTGCTTTTCACACCTTTTGCATCAGAGGAACCCATCCCCCCCCTCTCAGTATTGCTGCTCTCTGGAGCCACCAAGCTTACAGACAGTGAAACTTCTTGGGGAAATCTACCAGTCCAAGTCTACCCTGCTCCACAGGAAGGGCAAGAGTCTCCCAGCCAATCTGGCTTTGCCTTCCAGCCCAAATCCAGTCCTTCACCAGCTTCAACAACTTCTTTACCACTCAAGCTAGAAAGTCCAAATGATATATCAGATACCACAGCTTCAGCATCCAGTAGATATTCAGAATCATCACCCGCCCTGCCAGGGAGATATGTTGCCCCCCCCAGCCTTTTAGTGAGTCCCCCCAGGCTTGTACCTTCCTCTCCCACCAGATTTTCAGCAGCATCAACCCATATACTGAGAGGAAGATGCCCAAGTATCTAACTGCCTCTCCTGCAGGGACTACTGTTCCAATGATGTTGCCACCAACAATTTCATTCCCAAGCACCATCATCTCACACTTGTACCAGTTCAGCTTCTGTCCTGAGCATCTTTCATACCAGCCCACCATCTCCTTGAGCTCTCTCACATCTGGGACTGAGCCCAGACTGACCACTATATTATCTGCAAAGGCACTCACCTTCCAGGTCACCCCTAATACTGTCAACCCTCTAATCCACCTCCTAATCCTGTCCAGAAGTGGTTCCAATGACAGAGCATATAGAATTGGGGACAGGGGGTCCCCTTGTGGCACTCCTCTTCCCAATGAAAATGGCACTCCTTGATGGCCATTCACCATTATAACTGCCATGCTTCCCTCCAGCATCTGTATAATGGCCCTTCCTAATCTCTCTGGGATGCCAATCCTTGCCAATACCTTCTCCAACTACACATAATGCACCCTGTCATAGGCCTTCTCTTAGTCCAAGAAGACCAATCTTTCATCCATCCCTGCTGCTTGTGCCCCTTCAATGATATCATGCACCCATGCCATGCCATCTCTGATCAATTGACTGCCAACAAATCCACACTGTTCCTCCCCCAGGACTTGCTGTACAACTGCCTGTAGGCATGCCACCAGTATCTTCATTATTAACTTCCTATCCATATCCAAGAGCATGATAGGTTGCCAGTTCTTCCAGTCCTCCCTCCTCCTCTTATCCTTATAGAGGAGTACTACTAGCCCCAGCCCCTGGCCTCCTAGCCAATTTCCTGAGTCAATTACAGCCTCACACATCTCCTTCATCTCCCCAAGCACTCCTTCAACATCTACCATTTTCTTCCAGAAATCCCAGGGCAACCCATCCTCCCCTGGCACTGTTCCATTCTTCGTAATTGACAGCACTTTCAAAATTTCTCCCTCCTGGATAGGGTGGGTCAGATCCCCCAACCCCTCAGCTGCTGGCAGTGTCCACTCCTCCAAAAAACCTTCTATAGTCTGTCCATCCTCCCCTCCCTCCTTCTCACTCCACAGGGTGCCCCACCTCTTCTGGAGCATATCCAAGATGCCTTGCACCCCTACCACCATTTCACCATCTTCTCCTATAATACCTTCCCACCTCTGCCACACCTTGCAAGCTCTCAGAAGCCTGGTGAGATACTTCGTGGGCTGTTCTCTCTCCTCTAGCCCCTGCCATCTTAATCTTGCTACCATCCCTTACACCTGCCTCTCCTCTTTCTCCTTTAAAGCAGCTTTCAGCTTCTCAATTTCCATTGCCACTCTTTCTATTCTCCACTCTTCTTCTCCCTCCTCCGCACCCTCTAGACTCATAGCAGATTCCAGCAGGAGCCCTTCCAATTGGCATGAGACTTCCATCATCTGCTTCCTTCTAAGTTTCCCCTTAGCTCTCCCCACCTTACCCCAAAACACCTACACAGAAGCCTTTAGCTTCAGCCACCGATCCCCTACCCCAATACCATCCCTCCTCCAACTTGTAATATTGTTTGTCACCTCTCCCCCCCATTGTTCCCACATCCTCTTGTCTTTCAACAAGGCACAATTAAGTCACCAATGTCCAGGCCCATCGCCACTCCCCCCAAATGTCCCCCGCCCTACTACCCCCCAGTGGTCTGATCAGGGGCACCACAGTACCTCCAATTCCATCCAGACATCCATTCCCCAACATTCAGCTGTAAGAATCCAGTCAATCCATATCCCCAGTCCATATACCCAGTGCATGAAGACCACCCAATTCCCCCACTTCTGGCACCCTGCCTCACCTAGAGTACTCAATCTTTCCAACTCCTCCCATCTGTCCATCCCCCCACTTCTATTCATCTCAGCTAGTCCACCATCAGAGTGGTCCACTGCAACATCTCTAACTATATTGAAGTCCCCTCCAAGTATGTCGACTCTTGCCTCCACCGAAGTTCCACTATCTAGCAGTCCCTCTATCCAAGTTATTCTCACCCCTCTTTCTGCCAGGCAATAGCAAGAACCCACTATGACTGGCCCCCACCCTGGCCTTGCCCAGACTCCCCACAGCAAGCGATCACCCCACCCACCAGTCTCTTGCAGTTCCCCTTTGCCTCTCCTTATTAGAATTCTAACCTTTCCTCTCTATTCTGCTGCTCCTCTCTATTCTCTTGACCAATTTATCTTGTCTGCCTCCTCATCGCATCTCACATCCTGCAGTAAAAAGACATCTGCTTCTGAATCCCTAAGCCATGCAAAAATGTTCCAACATCTTCCTGATCCCCTCAGCCCATTGACATTGAGTGATAAGATATTGGTTGTACTGTTCATATTGAAATATATAAGAGTTGTAGGTCCATCCTAGATCTCCATATCCTGATCTATCCTAGACAAATCCAGTTCCCTCTCAGCTTCCAGTTCTGCCCTCTCCTTAGCCTCCAGTGCCCCCAGGATCTCCTGAACATCCTCTATGTCCTTCTCTTCCATTATTGACCAATAGTCTGCACATGCTTCCTGCCACATCCCTGCTCTATTCCAAGCATTCTACCCCTTAACCACCATTTGACATGCCTTCACTTTCATCTCCTCCTCCCTCATGGCATCCACCTCATATCCCTCATCCTCTAATAATGCTGCCAAGTGCAATGTCACCAATTTTCCCACTACACCAACTCCACACAAAATGTCACTCCAATCCTTCTCCCTCAGCAGTCAAAAATCAATATCACCCAACTCGCCATCCACCAACTCTGTCATCAACCTGTGCAGCCAGGGCCCCTCTCCTACATGCTCTCCCCCTGGAGTCATTGCCCTCTTCCCCACCATCTGTACTCCATCCAGGCTGGTGCTGGCTGCCTCATCCCACTCCTCATCTGATGCATCAACCAGGCTCTCTCCAGATATCCCAACTATCTGGCCCCCCAAGACCACCTCCAGGACTCCAAATTGGACATTCTTTGCCCTCTTTATCACAATATCCTCCACCTCAGTCCCTCTGCCTCCTGTGGCCTCCTCTGGCCTCTCATTCTCCTTATTCCTGTCCTTATCGCTCTTTGGCCTCCAGTCATTGAAGAAAATCTCTACTTCAGTACTTGCTCTTCTCTACTGGAGGGCATGCTCAGAGTGCATGGACCCCTCAGCCCCCTTCAGCCCACCTGCCCCTTCTATAGTCACTTCTGCCCCATCCTTCTTAGCATCTGCCCCAAGTCTTGCGAGGAGCTCCTGTTGCTGTTTCCTACCCTGAGTCCTTTCCCAAATCAACTTGTTGACTCAAATCTTCTTCCCATTAATTTCCACTATCATTGTAGCCTTTTCAAAGACTCACCACACTTTCTTCCTCTGCTCTACTGCCCCTTCCAACTCCCAGAGTGCTGTTAGCAAATCCTTCTCCTCCTCCTCAGTGCTCTTGACTCTAGATACCTTGCACTTGAAGGGCTCCCACTTCAGTACTTTGGGAAAATCCCCTCTTTTTCCTATTACCTCCTTTCCAGCTACTCTCAGCTGCACCTCCACATCTCTTGTGCAGAATGACATCCCTTCCCATATCTGAAATCCAATATCCACCACCTCGCCATACTCTTGCATCATCTTACCAACTCTTTCTCTTGTCTCCTCCATTGATACTGTCAGAACTTCCTTGATCACTAGGTGTACCACTCTTGGGTCCCACCATAGGCACCTCATCATAGGAACAGCAACTTCTCCAACTTGCACCCTCTTGGTCACTGCTGCCACTACTTGCTCCTTCTTGACAAACCCAACTTCGACTCCCTCCAGATCCTTCAAAAATTTCATAGAAGCCACATCACTCAGCTGCTTGCTCAGAATCACTAGCACCGCCCTGGCTGTCACTACTAGACCCTGGAAACTCAATGTGACTGCAAATTCCAAAATAGACTTCTTGAGTAGCGGCGCTACCACCAGTCCCATTACACCATTGGCCAGATCTCCCTGGCATGTTACACTCGGTCCTCCAGCAGTCTCTTTGATCTGATCAGTAGTCATATCTCCTTTTTTTTTCCTGATCCACCATCACACTCCAATCAGCAGTCACTTTCTTCTTCCCAGCCACTACTCCACCCACCTCTCTCTTCTCTCTACCAACCTTCACCCCACCACTCCCTCTCTGCTTTCCCTTTGCCTTGCCCACTTACTGTCATCCATTTAGTCCTCCACCAGCCCCAGTCTTCACTGCTGCTGCGAAGCTTGCCAGTTCTCCACTTCTAGCCTTCCCTCCATCACCTTGTTCTCCTCCAGCTCCTCCCCCACCAAACTTCAGTCCAAACACTCCCATTCCTAGTCCATACCCTCTTTTTTCTTATTGTCACTCATACACTCCACCAGTTCCTGATCCAGTACACTAACCAGGAGGCTGAATTGTTATCATGTTACTAGTACTTTCTTCAATAAAACTACTCAAACAGTGTGTGATAAGTCTGTGTAATGTGAGTGGTAGCAGAAGAAGGGCCACTTCTTCATCTCCATACCTCAGATCTACAGTCCTCTCCAGTCTCACTCTTCTCCAATCCTCACTTGCTGCCATCTCTCCAGCCAAAGGTTCTGCCCTATATCACCCTGACTTTCCACCCCATCCTCTAAATCAAAGTCCATTGTCAGCACTAGTGCTCCCAATGAATTGAATCAAATTGAATTTGACCCAAACTTAATTCAATTTGATTGAATCAAAGGTCTAATTTGATTCAATTCAAATTGAATCAAAGGCTAATTCGATTCGAGTTCTGATTTGAACCCTATTTTTCAAAATTTAATAACTCAATGAATACACATCCAAATTTAATGATCTTTAGCTTGTTAGATTTTTCTTATATAGGGGAATCTAAAAAGCTAAATATCATTGAATTTGGACGTATATTCATTGAGTTATTACATTTCGAAAAATAGGGTTCAAATCAGACCCTCAATTCAATTCAAATTTGATTTGATTTGAATTTGATTTGATTCAAACTTGATTCAAATTGAAAAATCCCCAATTTGATTTGATTCGAATGACCCTCAATTCAATTCGATTCGAATTGATTTGATTTATTTGGGAGCACTAGTCAGCACTCTGCTTAGCAGCAGTCTATGCCACTGCCACCCTCCTCTCCTCTGCTGCTCTGCTGCAGCATGGCCCTCCCACCTAATGCCAATTCTATGCACTCTCTCAGCCACCCCCCACCAAAACCCTCTATACTGAAGTCTTCTACTTCCTCTCCTCTCTACCAATGTTGAAAGGTCTCCAGAAGACCCCCAGGAGGCAAACCTTGCCTCCCACACCTTCTGCATCAGTGGGACCCATCCATCTTCAACCACCAGGCCCAAAGACAATACAGATACTTTGGGAAATCTACCAGTCCCAGGCTCTCTCTCTCCACTGGTATTACCAAGACTTCTCATTTAATCTGACTTCAGTGATCTGTCCAGATCCACTCTCTTGCCAGTTTCAGCAGCCTCTTGACTACTCATGCTAGAAAGTCCAAATGGTATGCTAAATACTACAGCTTCAGCATCCAGTAAATATTCAAAATAGTCACCCTACCAGCCAGAGAGATATATCACCCTCTCCAGCTCCTCAGTATATCTTTCCACACTCCTATCTTAGCCTCCCACCAGGCCTTGAGCAGGACCAACCCATATACTGAGAGAAAGATCCCCAGGTACCACACTACCTCCCCAGGGGGGATGATTGTTCCAATAATGTCTCCTCCAATCAGACCATTCCCCAAGACAATTGTTTCACACTTGTACTAGTTCAGCTTCTGCCCAGAGTACTGTTCATACCATCTTATAGCCTCCTTAAGCTCTGCCACATCCACAATGGTACTCAGGCCCACCACCATATCATCTGCAAAGGCCCCCACTTTCCAGTTCATGCCCAGTACTGTTAGTCCTTCAACTCTCCTCCTAACTCTGTCCAACAATGGCTCTAAGGACAAAGCATACAGAATGGGTGACAGAGAGTCCCCCAGGAGAACCCCCCACCCAAGGAAGAAGGCTACTCTTCTGTATCCATTCACTATGATTGCTGCCTAACTATCCTCCAGAAGACAGACAATTGTATTCCCCAGCTCCTCTGGAATCCCAATCCTCTCTAGTATCTTCCTCAATCAGACTCACTACACCCTATCATAAACTTTCTCTTGGTCCAAGAAAACCAACCTGCCATCTACCACAGCAGCTCTTGCCCCTTCAATAACTCCATGCACCCAAGCTGTGCTATCCCTAATCAACCATCTCCCAACAAAGCCTTGCTGCTCTTCCCCCAGGACCTGTTGTGCCACTACTTGCAGTCTTGTCACCAACATCTTCATGACCAACTTTCTGTCCATATTCAGGAGCATAATTGGTCACCAATTCTTCCAGTCCTCTCTCTCCCCCTTATCCTTGCATAGAAGCACCACCAACCCCAACTTCTAACCACCCAGCCAAGACCCAGACTCAATCACCTTATCACATATATCTCTTATTTCCTGGTGCACCTCCTCCACCTTCACTATCTTCTTTCAGAGGTCCCATGGCAGCTCATTCTCTCCAGAGATAATCCCTGACTTTATAGCTGCCAGGACCTGCAGAATCTTCTTCTTCCTCACCAGTCTCATCAGTTCCCCAAGCCCCTCTATCTCTGGGGGACACCAGTCTCCCAAGTATTTCACAATGGCCTCACTATCTGCTTCTTCTTCCTTCTCACTCCACAATTTCCCCCAATGACTCTTAAGCTCCCCAAGGATCCCCTGGACCCCAGTCACTAAGCAACCATCTCCTCCAATGATCTTCTCCCATCTCTGCTTCACTCTCCTTGCTCTTAGCAGCCTAGAGAGATACTTAGTTGGCCTCTCTTCTTCCTCCAGCCCCTGCCACCTAAGCCTTGCTACCATGCTCTGCACATAGCTCTTTTTTTCCATTCTCCAGACTCTCTTTAGCTCCTCAATTTCTATCCTCACTTATACTTCCTGCCAATTCTCCTCCTTCTCCTCTCTCCTGTACTCCTTCAACTCTGACCACTGCCATAATAGCTGCTCTATCTGATGGGATGCCCACTTTCCCTTCATCTGCTATAGTCTTCCTCTCTGCTTTCCAGCCTCACCTTAGTACATTCTTGCCACTTTCTTTAACTTCACTCACCAGAGCCCCACTGGAGCCTCCTCCTTCCTCTATTTAGTCACACTAGACACTACCTCCCCCTCTCATCTCTCCCACAGGTCTCCATCTGCCAGCAGAGCACAATTGAGCCACTAATGTTCAGGCCCCTCCCCACTACCCCCAAAGTTCCCCTGCTCTAGCACCTCCCAATGGTCTGACCAGAGGTACCAGACTACCCCAAGTTTCCATCAAACATCTTCTTCTTAACAGTCAGCTGAAAGCACCCAATCAATCCTCATCCCAAGTCCATCAACCCAGTGGATGAAAATCTTATCTACTCTCCACTTAACCCTCTTCATGATTATAATTTACTCATTATAATTCATTAAAAGTACTATACTTTAGTAGACTTAGAGATATGAGTCAGACTCTTAGACTTACTCTTTTATTCTAATGGAGTATTTACTATATCTCTAGAGTATAGAAGTATCTTAAGTAAAATCAGAAGAGCTTAGAAAATTTCAGAAGATATAATGGCTAATTAGTAAGATAAATAAGATAATTCTGATATATAGTATAATAATGATAGATAATTAGACTCTTTCACTTAAACTATATAGAAACAGCTAAGCCACATAATATTTTCTATAAATAGTAATATATTAATAAGTTTTTACCTTATTTACTTAGATGTACAAGGTAACTAAGGAGTCTAGCTATAAGTATAAATTAGTTTAATATAATTTGATATAGTTTTTAGCAAATAATAACTTAAGAAATCTTAGAATTAAAGTAATTAAAGAGAAAGAAACCAGAACTAGGATTTTCTAAGAGCTATATAGTGACTATAGACTTGAAGGAATCCAGAAAAGAAAGAGAGATATAGAGAAGATAAAAGAATATTGATAGATAACATACTTTAGAGAGCAGGATAGAGAAAGCTACTGATATAGTAGAGGTAGGAGGAGATTAGCATAGTATTAATAGGAGTAGGGTCAGAGATAATTAATAGAGACTAGAAATAAAGAGGAGTAATTATAAATTCCAGAGCTAAGTTAGTGGCTGAAAGAAAACTAGTGACTGAAAAAAGAGTAACTGAAAAGATAACTGAAATTTTCTTAATGAGAAAAAAGAAACTATTCTGACAATAAGATCTAATAAGCTAGTGATATATTCTTTCTTCTACAAATTAGTATCCTTATAGGTAATCTTAGCAAACTTTCTGAACCTTAAGCTATTAGTAAGAGAAGTTTTAAAGATAATTAGTAATAAGATAGAAGGTACTAAGTTCTTAAAGTTTATTCTATTAAGATTAGATTTATAGAAAAGAAGAAGATAATGAAGATCTTGAATAAGATATTACTAGTGAAGAGTATCAGAATTAGTATAACAAGATATCTACAATAAGATCTAAGAATAGTTCAACTGATAATTAAAGAAGTACTTATACTTAGGCAATAAGAGATGAAGAAGTTGATTGCAGAAATCTTGAAGAAATATAGTAAGATAGTTAACTTTAGTTTAATATTCTAAGAGAGTACTAAGCTGAGGAATAATATTAATGAGATAATAGTCTAGCTAAAAATGGTGCTCTCAAATAAATTAAATTAATTTGAATTGAGAGTTATTTAAATCAAATCAAATTGGGGATTTTTCAATTCAAATAAAGTTTGAATTAAATTAAGGGTCTAATTTTAATCCTA
>RQIL01019409.1:0-10203 GCA_003951145.1 Jimgerdemannia lactiflua | reverse complement strand
TATAGTATAATTTTTCCAATTACTTATAATTCTAAATTCTGCTCCATTCTAGACATATCTATTTAATATTTAGTCTTGATATTCTCTTTTTCCTTTTCTCTAGCCACTAATTCAGCCAAGACCTCCTGCTTCTCCTCATTCAACTTTTTCTCAAAATCCTTATAATATACTATACAGACAGCCTTCTATACTATAGTACCCTCCATCTCTGCCAATATCTAACTATCTCCACTTTAGCTACTATTTTCAGCTCAGTCTCTCAGTCTATACATATCTATCTCATAACTCTTTGCTTCTAGTAATTTTACCAAGAATTTGGCTATTATCTTTTCTAGTACTTCTTTTTCCTTTAAGTACTTCTACTATATCTCATCTTTCAGAATGTGGAAATCTACTTCACCTAGCTTCTTATCTGCCAGATCATCTAAAAAATTATTCAACCATCTCTCTTTACTAAATTAGTATCTGATAGATATAGCTGCTCTCTATCTCTGCCACTCTGTAATATTTACCCCCATACTTGCAGACTCCTTTTACTTCTTTTTAAAGATATCTACTAGTTCTTTCTTAGCTATCTCAATGACCAATTCCTCAATAATAACATCTGGTATCCCAAATCTTACATTCTGCATTCTCTTTATAATAATATCCTCTATATCTCTCAATTCTCCAGTTTTAATCAACCTTATAGTGATACTATATTTCACATTTCTCATCTTTTCATAATTCTTATACAGATCTATAAAGAACCTTAGCTCATTCTCTCTAATAATTTTCATCCTTTAAGAGATATGTCAGAAAATATTTAGTCTCTACTGTGATGGACCACAAGAACATACCACCCAAATTATTGCCAGATGACAAGCCAGATAACATGAATAGCCAGCCAGATGATGCAAACAAACCAGATGACAAACCAGATAATATGAACACTCAGCATAGTAATCAGCCCAGCAACCATTGCTGTAGAAATTGTATAAATAACCAGATAACTAAAGAAGAGAATAATGTGGACAGTGGCTGTCTGCTGGACAGTGGCTGTCTGCCCAAATACACCATAAATAGCAACCACAATATATAAAATACCTCAGAGACAAGAGTGAATAAACCTCAGTCCGAAATTGAATCCAAAAGCAAAAGACAAGTCTGCCTGCTAAATACACTTAGAAGAAATGCCTGCCAAAAGTCCCTTAGTCCTAAAGGAATTGGATTGCAACACTTAGGAGATACGCCTATCAATGAGCCACTGTTAAAAGGGAGATTGTGAGCATTGGTCCTTCATTTCCACTCCAGTCCACTTTCTGTTAGAAAAGATTGGTTTGCTTGCTAGATAAGTCTGAAGAGAAGTCTGCTGTTCTTGGTTTACTTGCTAGATAAGTCAGAAGTCCACCAGTCTAAGTCTGCTGCTCAAAAAGCCAGTCTATCTGACACAACTTCGCAGTAATTTAGTTCGTGCAAACAAAGCCAGTCTTTGATGTAACTTTGCCAGCCACTGTTGTTTAAGAAGTCTACTGTTTTCAAGAGATCTACTACTTAAGGAATAAGCTGCCATTTTCAAGTCTGTTTTCAAGAAGTCCGCCACATTTTCATCCGCCAATCCACTGCATTCCGCCAATCCACATTTGTCCAAGTAATCTGCATCATTCGCCCACATCGTTCAAGTCTGCTGATCCACCACATACTGCTGATCCACCTCGTCTAAAGTCTACATCACTCAAGTAACCCACAATGCCCACTCACCCATATTGTCTGCTTAACTGCATTATCTGAAGATCGCGTTAAGAACCCGCCTGAATAAGAAACTCAATCACTGTCATGCATCCAGTGAATCTGTACCCTTAAAGGAAACTGATCGCCGGTTCCCAGAGAGCCCGTACTTTAAGGAAATCTGCCAAATTAGCTGCACAGGAACTCACACCGATAAAGAAATCTGCCAAATTTGCTGTACACAAGATCGCTCACATCACACAAAATCGCCTATACACAAGAACACTGCCAAATTAGGAAATCGCACACAGAAAGTCTCCAGCTGTTGAATATTATACCACTAAATACCAGAATCAGCACCAACACCAGTACCAGACCTATATAATATCTGAACATTTTGTTGCTTTTTGACAAAGTAACTGGGGGCTTAAGTCAATCTACACAGCCGCCCAACCTTGTAATTGTCTCTATTGAGCCAGGCACATTACATTTGGGGGCTCAACTGGGAATATTCTCAAAAGAATTATTGTGACTTTTCAACTCACAGAACCCAACCTTTAATCTGGAGACTAGCACTACAGCAACCTTTGATACAGTACCAATCTCAGCTACCTCAGGAGAAGAAATACCAGCTCTACAAAGTGTTTGGACAGGAAGAAGCATAATTACCTCTAGAATTGGATACCACTCAGAAGAATCTGACTTTGCAGAAGCCAGCACTATATGAAATCCTCTATCAGTACCACCAGCAGATACACCAGCCAGAGATTTTGATGAGGTCACACCAAATGAAGTAGACAACACCAACCAAGACTTTGACAACCTTGCCCGAGACCTCAACAATCATCTTGAAAGATTCCCCCCAAGAGTCTTCCTTGATTTACCCAGACCAGTAACTCCAATCCAAAGAATTCAACTCATAAGACTCCCCAGAATAGTACCGAGAAGAGCACTATCTCTCAGATCCCTTGTATCTTCAAGTTCATACCCATCAACAGCCAACAACTCAGAATCAGAATCAGAAATCGAAATAGAATCAGAAGACAGTGAAGATGAAATGGGCACAACTCTACCCACATTCACGGAATACCCAGAGGAGGATCCAAGAGAATTCATAGATGCAATTGAAGGAATAGCAGCCCTGAGAGACTTATCAATCCAAAGATGAATCAATATCTTCAAGGCACAGCTGAGAGAACCAGTCAAAGGCATCTTCACTAGAACTGCAAATGATGTCGATACAGACTTAGGAGATGTCATGGAGAATGCAAGGTCAGAAGAAAAACAATATGAGGCCATGTAGCACTAGATCATCGAAAAGTATACAGGAAATGAAACTTGCCACAAAGCCCAAGAATCCATTATGGGAATGAAGATGAATCTTGAAGAATCACCAAGAGTATTCTTTACCAGAATCCAGAAGAGAATGCATGCTACTGGATTCAATACTGCCAATCAAGACATCATCAGTCCAATGACCTTCATGAATGGAATCTCACCCAACATTGCTCAACATATCTGAACCCTGGGCATCAGGAAGCCAGAAGAGCAAGTAGATACAGCCCAAGGATACTTTGATGTCAAGCAAGGAACCATCTGGACTGACAATCGGAAAGAAGACAAAGAAGACCTCTTGGTCAAAGCCCTGCAAGGAATTCTTCAAGGAGAATCAAAAGGAGAAAAGTCCAAAAAAAAATGGAAGAAGGACAAGAATGAGATTCAAGATCTCAATTCGAAAGTAGACAAACTGGTTAGCCAGATTTAAAGGCTCTCCACATGCGAAAATCTGAATTACTAATTAAGGTATTCCCCTCAAGAAAATCGGAACTACCAGCCAAGGTACCCCCCATGCGAAAATCGAGATTACCAGAGAAACTACCCATCCTCTGATAGTCGAAACTATCCTCCAAGAGACAGAGCAGAGATCCAATGTTACAAGTACAGACAGCAAGGGCACTATGCCTCTGAATGCAACAACCAAGGCAGCTTAAGGAATTCTGAACCACCAAACTGAAAGGATACCCACAACAAAAGGACAGAAGTTCACCTAGTTGAAGACTATGAGCAGAGTGATAGTGAGGAATATAGTGACCTAGACTTGTACCCAACCAAAGCAGAATATGGAGAAACAGTCTATCCGGTAGAAAAGAGGAAGAGAGCAGTAGGCCACCCCTGAACTGTTGAAAAGCCACCAAAAAGAACCAGCAGAAGAATCATCCGAAATGAAGATGAAGAAGTACAGGTTGATACACCTCCCCAGTCTCCTTCACCCTTCATCTCTGGAGCTACCATCAATGGAGAAGATCCTCAACCAGAATCTGCTGATGAAGAAATGGGAGAAGAACCAGAATCTGAAACCAAGACTCCAAAGTCCAAAAAGAAATATATCCCAAAGACCATGCCCCGGGACATCTACAATGAAGCCTGGAAGAAGATCCAAGAAGCCAAGATGGAAGTACCACTCTTGCAGTTTCTCTAATTGATACCTGCTAGAGTAAGGAACAAGTTGCTGCAAACCACTAGATCCTATACAGGAAGAGTTCCCATCCCTCAAGAAGAACTGGCATCCCCAGCAGTGCAAGCTGCAGAAAGACATGTCAGCACCTATCTGTTTGGAGAAATTGGAGGCCAGAAGGTGAAAATCCTCATTGACATAGGAGCAGCTGTATGTGTCATTGCCAAGAAATTCCTGGACAGTATTCAATGGCCCATTGATGGACCCTCTAGCCTCAGCATCATAGTAGCTGATGGAGCCTGAACTCAACCCCTGGGAGAAGTCCGAAACATTACCATCACTCTTGGACACATTCAGTTTGCTATCCCCAAGGTAGTCATGACCGAAGCTATTATCTATGACATGATCCTTGGTACCAATTGGATGAAGGAGATGAATGCAGATATCAACATTGGCCAACAAGTACTCAAATTCGACTACAGAGGAAAGAAGTACTGAGTCAAAGTCACCAGCTTCGAGCCATCAAAGAAGAAGAAGAAGGTGACCATCCAAGAAGAATATATCAGTAGTGAAGAATCTACTACTAAGGAGGAAGAAGAAGAGGACTCTGAAAATGACAATGACCCCAAGCTGAGGCCCCGAATCAACATGATAGAAGACAGACCAGAAGACAATGTATGGGCACAAGATACTATCCCATCACAATCGGAGCCATTGCTGGAGAAGCCAGAAGATGCATCAAATGCCTCCAAAGACAGAAATGTGAGGAACATTCATCCAGACATGTAGGAATTCGAAAGAGTCCTGGAACTACATGCTCTGACTGCAGAAGAAGGAAGAAGAGATGCCTTCACAACATATAGCTAAAAAGTCATACACAAGTTATGCCCAATTCTGAAATTGAAGCAGCTGAAATTCAAGCAATTTGGGACCAGCCTCCAAAAGAAGAAGATGACAATATTTCCGAAAATGAAGAGCTCCCCAGAGCCATTTCATGGGATGATCCGAATTGGGCACCACAAGAAGGAGAAGAAGACAGCACCCCCTGGAGTGAAGAAGAAGCTGGACCCAGCTCACAACCAGTCATTCCAAGGCCCGAAACCCATCAAAAGAGAGCTTTCCGAATGGGCAGATGCCCTCATCAAGTCATTTTCCACTCACCAAGAGACTACTGCTATCAGTGCCACATATTGGACCAGCAAGCCAGACAACTCCTTGGACCAGAATCTCTGAAAATCATTGCAGAAGGAACCTCATTCCAAGAATCTACCACCTCACTTGTGAAAAGAAGACATGGAGTCGGATTCTACACCCAGACAGAAGTTAAACCCCTCTCTACCCTCCCTCCAAAATATGATGTGAATGGATGCAGATTTCCAAAGCTAGGAGAAATCAAAGAAAGAAAGAAGCACTTCCAAGCCATGGGATATTGCCATCATGGGAAGCATCCAAGATGCTGGCCTTATTAACATAAAAAGATCCATCTCAGCAAGGATGTAATTGTACATACACTCAAAAGAGGAGATGACCGATCTCAGATTCGAAAGGAGAAAAAGAAGAAGCCTACAAGGAAGGTCCTCAAGATATATGACCTAGGAGAAGATATCCTGGCTCTCATTCGCCATGCAACTCGCCAAGGATGGATAGATGAT
This sequence comes from Jimgerdemannia lactiflua, assembly GCA_003951145.1. Lineage (NCBI taxonomy): Eukaryota > Fungi > Mucoromycota > Endogonomycetes > Endogonales > Endogonaceae > Jimgerdemannia > Jimgerdemannia lactiflua. The sequence continues at coordinate 4,389 of RQIL01019409.1, read as the reverse complement.
GCTATCAATTTCATGGAAGCCCTAGACCCTACTGGAAAAAGAGGAATCAATTATCTTCGAGACACCTCTACTGGAGCAAGATGGCCACACCTAGACATCAGAGGTTGGAAATCTAATGCCACAGGAGCCTCAGCCCATGGACAACTGATACTTGGCAAGAATATTGCACAGTTCACCCTGCTTCATCCTAATGCAATTCTACCAAAAAAGGCACACCAAGAAGATGTTGGCTATGATCTCAGCAGTCTTTATGATACTACCATGAGCTCTGAAAGTACAAAGCTCATCAGAACTGGTATTGCCATACAACCACCAAAAGGAACTTACATCTAGTTGACCTCAAGGTCTGGTCTAGCTCTTGAAGGACTCTCTACTGAAGGAGAAACCATTGATCCAGGATACACAGGCAAAATCAAAGTCATCCTAAGAAATGGAAGTGGTGAATGGATTCGAATCAACAAAGAAGACAAAATTACACAAGCAGTCTTTCTCGAATACAAGACTCCTCAGCTGCAAGAAGTACCCAAGCTCACCCAAGGAACCAGACAAGCCAAAGGATTTGGAAGCTCAGACAAGAAGGAAGTACATCTTCTTCAGATCAGCTGATTCAAAGCAAATGCCCCTCAGCAAGTCTTTCACCAGCTAGTAAAGCTACACAAGAACCTCATCCTTGAGCCAGGAGAGCAGACCACCATCGAAATCTTTGTACCACCAGACCCCAGGAATCTTTTCTTCAAACCCAATGAAGAAATCCGAAATCTGTACATAGAAGGATACACATTCCCTGACAAGATGAATCCAGTACACTCCCAAGCAACCAATACTAGCTAGGACAATATCATCTTGCCCAAAGGAACTATCATTGGACACCTTGTGCCTTATCTCAACCAAACACACAGAGAAGTTTATGAATTAAACTTACAGGGAAATAGCAAAAGATCACAGAAGAAGGGAAAGGCCCCTCTGCAACCCAGGAGAAAGTGAAGCCTTCCACAAACATTGGAGAAGAATTGACCCCTCAGCAACAGAAACAACTGACCAAACTCCTTCATAAATATCAGAACATCTTCACCACAGACTATGGCAACCTGCCATATAATCCATCATACCACCACAGTATAAATACAGGAAATGCAACACCCATTCAACAGAAACCATACAGGATACCCAACTACTTAAAGACATTCAAAAAAGAACACATATAGGAACTCTTAGACAATGGAGTCATCCGACTCTCTACCAGCCCTTGGACCAGCCCTATACTCATAGTACCAAAGAAAGGAGGATGAAGACTAGTTGTAGACTTCAGAAAACTCAATACAGTAACGGAAAAATATGCATACCCCTTGCCCCGAATTGATGACCTTCTGGACCAGCTACAAAATGCAAGATACTTCAGCAGTATGGATCTATTCACAGGATTCCATGAGATACCAATGGATCCCAAAGACACTCAAAAGACAGCTTTCCTTACTCTAGGAAAATTGTTTGAGTACCTCTGAATGCCTTTTGGACTCTGCAATGCACCCCCAACCTTCCAGTGAATGATGAACTCAGTATATGCCCCCCTTATCCACTACTGCCTGATTGTCTATATGGATGATTTCAACATCTACTCAGCAAATTTCGAAGACCACCTGTGAGACCTTGAAGAGTTTTTCAAACTCACCCGACAAAACCACCTGAGACTCAACTCAAAGAAGTGCTACTTTGGCAAACAGAAGCTTGAATTCCTTGGATTCATAGTCTCTAAGCAGACCCCAAGAAGATCGAAAAAGTCAACAACTTTCCTATTCCCAAGACCCCAAAGGAAGCCCTGTCTTTCCTGATGCTTACATCTTACTACAGAAGATTTATCAAAGGATTTGCTGAAATCTCTGTCCCAATCTGAATCTTGCTGAAGAAAGGAGTACTGTTCCAATGGAAAGATCCACAAGAAGAAGCCTTCTGAAAATTACAATACTGCCTGACCTCAGCACCAATCCTAGTCCGACCAGATCTGCAGAAACCTTTCATCCTGTACACTGATGCATACAAGAATGGTCTTGGAGCAATCCTTGCACAAGAAGGACCTGACAAACAGCACCATGTGATAGCTTATGCAAGCAGAGCCACCAATAAACAGCAGACCAACTATGGGAGCACCAAATTGGAATGCCTTGCAGTCATATGGGTGGTCACCTTGTTCAAACATTACCTCATTGGAAGAAAATTCACCCTGATCACAGACCATGCAGCCCTCAAATGGTTACTGTACTGAAAAGACCCCACTGGAATCTTTGCCCGATGGATCTTTATCCTTCAAGATTATGAAATCAACATCATCCACAAAGCGAGAAGAACTCACAACAATGTTGATGTTCTTTCCCACATGACCCAATGAACTAAAGGAAGGGTGTACCTCAGAACTGCACTCTCAAAGAAGTTCCCAAGACCATCAAAGAGCAAGAAGATCTCATCCGACAAAAACACCAGAAAGCCCACCAAGGACAGGCAAATAAGAAGACAAGATTTGAAAAGATTATCAACATTGGCCCCACCTCAGAATACAAGTCCGAGACATTATCCAGAAGTGTGATACCTGCCAGAAGTATTAAGGAAAGAAGAAATATTAAGCCCCTCTGCAACCAATTCTCCCACTTACTCACATCTTTCAAAGATGGAGAGTAGATGTAATTGGACCCCTGCCAGAAACACCAAAATGAAACAGATATATCCTAGTATTTGTTGAACATCTGATCAAATGGCCCAAAGCATACCCTATGGAGATCACAGATGCCCTGACCTTTGTTGGACACCTTCATGACCTCTCCCTCTGATATGGACCCCCTGAAGAACTCATCTCTGACTGAGGAACTGAATTTGTGAACAACATAATCTCAAGTTATGCATGAATTCATGGGATCCACCTGAAGAGAACTACCTCCTATCACCCTCAAATCAATGGAATGACCGAAAGAATGAACCAGATCATCAAGAAAGAACTTGCCAAGATTGATTCTACCAATTGGGATCTCTGCTTACCTGAAATCCTGTGGGAAATCCAAAACACCCCTGCTGCCTCAACCAAACAAAAGCCCTTCAAAATAGTGTTTGCTAAGAAGACCAGAATTGCTGACCATGAGAATCTTGGAAAGCTTCTTGAAAAAGGAGATCAGCTACAAAAAGATGCCCAAAAACAGATTATCAAAGTCCAGGAAAGACAAAAGAAGTACTATAACCAGAAGCAGAAGGATCAGAAGATCAAGATTGGAGATCAAGTCCTAGTTTGGAGAAGCATGATTGAAACAAACTTTGCCACCAAACTGGAACCGAAATGGAAAGGACCTTACCTTGTATACAACATCAGAGAGACTAGCATCTATATAAGAAGCATGGATGGACGAATCTTGAGAACTCCAGTTCACATCAACTGTCTCAAGATTTACCTGCACAAACCATGAACCAGAGGATAGATCAATGCCTCCAGACCCTCATCCTCAGTTCCTTTCAAGCCCTGCCAATTCCTCTACCCCAATTCCATCAACTTGAAGGAACTCCAATACAGTTGATTCAGAAGCATTAAGAAAATCTTGCCATTGCACAGAGACTACTTCAGATACACCACTTGCAGGCCTTCTACAATATCAGACAACTGTTACAAGAACAACCCTACATAGGCAACCCAGCTGGTATAATCTGCAGAGAAGCCAGGACTGCCAAACGAATCTTCACCCTATATGAATAAAATGTAGGAGCACTTGTACAGGCCCAGTTCCACCTAAATGATATCCAGAAGATGAATGAAGAAACCTTCCAAAGTACCCTTCAACAAGTAGACTTCCTGTTCCCCAAAGTACAAGAAGAAGATCCAGAATTAGGATGGAGTGACCCAGATACAGAAGGAGATGATGGTACAGGTATAAATGCTGAAGATGCTTATGCTTATTGGAATGATGACTAAAGAACAGTCTGGGACAGACCATCCTTTAGTGGGGGCTGATGTAACAAGCCAAGAAAACATACCACCTGAATTGCAAGATGACATGAACATTAGCATAGCATAGTAACCAGCAACCATTGCTGCAGAAATTGTATAAATAATTCAGATAGCTGAATTAGGAATAGTGGACCCCCAAGGTCCAGTGGACCCCCAAGGTCCGGTGGACCCCCAAGGTCCAAACCTGACATAAATAGCAATCTATAATTAGCCAGATAGCAACCAAGGTAGCAACCAACTTGTATAAAATACCCCAGAGACAAGAGTGAATAAACCTCAGTCTGAAATTGAATCCAAAGCAAAAGACAAGTCTGCCTACAACACTTTGAGAGATACGCCTGCCCAGAGCCACTTGGTCCAGAAAGGATTGCAACACTTAGGAGAAATGCCCACTCTAGAGCCTCTTCTAG
>RQIL01019398.1:0-10206 GCA_003951145.1 Jimgerdemannia lactiflua | reverse complement strand
TCCGCCCTGCCGACCCCCCCCACCCCCAAATCATACGCCGCCGCTGCTAAGAAGGTCTCGATCAAGGATAAGACCCAGGCATTTCCCAATATGGAGAGGGCCGTGGCCGCCGCCGCCCTTTAGCGCATGACCCGCAAACCCGTGGGTCACCTTTCCCTGACCGAGAAAGGTGCGAAGCTCCAGTGCCTCTACGTTGATGGGTTCGCCCATCTGAAGATCGGACAGATCCGGAAGAACTTGTACGACGTCCATGTGATGTTGTCCTAGGTTCTCAACATGTCATACGTCTCGGCATCGACCATCGAATTCCTCTTGCGGCTTGATTATTTCACCGCTTTCCAGAAGAAGATGAAGGCGCTTGGGTTCACGGTCCTAACCAGTTGGAACCCTGCCCTTTCCTGAAACAAGAACGCCACGGATGGGGTCAAGGCCCGTGTACTCCAGAGCTTCCACACTCGGGTCCGGCAGTTGGCAGGCAAGTCAACGGCAAAGCGACCCGAGGTGCAGAACTTCTACAAGGCTTGGGCGCAGGAACTTGCGCTCGACCTCCCCTCTGTTGCCGCCCAGTCGGCACCCGGTCCGTCATCGGTGGGGGGCTCTGTGGCAATGATGGGTCAGATGGCGATGGATCTCGAGGCTGAACAGTCTCAATCAGGTGCTGCCCCAGCTGTCGGTGCTAACGCCCCCGATCAGTAATGAGAGTCGGGTTCCTCAACGCCTTTGGACTAACTCAGGACAAGTTCGAAGTGCTCAGTCGGTTGATTGGTCCTGCCCTCGACATTCTTTTCATTTGTGAAAAGTGGCACATTCCGCTGCTCCCCTCTCCGCTCATTCACATGCAAACTCCGCCCTCCTCTCACAGGATCACGGGTTACCAGAATGGTGGCCTTGTGGCCCTCATGTCAACTCGCTTCCAACCGCTCGTATCGGCGTCCTCGTGTGACTCCTTCCACATCCGGCTCCAGTTCCAGGGCCTTTGTTTGGTCAGGGTCTACGCCCACCCCTCACTTCCCATTGGTGGTTTCCGAGATCTTATATCTGGTCTCTTTCCGGGTAAGGCCTTGTTGATCGGTGACATCAATGTCCGATACGGTGCTCCTTTCGGTGACGTGGCGTCGGTGGCTGGTCCTCGGGACCGCCATGATGTCATGGATACCTCCCAGATGACGTGGTCCCTCACTCAAATGCGCCCGGTGGCTGGCTCGACACGCGTCGACCATGCGTTTGCCACCCCCGCCTTGCATGCATCTATGACTTGCTCTACTCCCCCTGTCACCACCGACCATCCCTCCCTCCTCACCATCTCCTTTCCCTTCGCCCCCTCGCCGGTTGCCGCTTTGGCTGGTGTCCGTCGATTCTCTGCGAGATACCTATCTGACCCTGTTATTCAGGCTCACATTCGAGAGACTTCGGATATCGTTTGCGATACCGTCGTCCGGTCTATCTTCGCTGTCCGAGATCACATCGCTGGCTTCCGTTCTGTAGAGGACCGCCAGATCTTTGTTGATTCCTTGGATGAATTGTTGACCTGGGGTCTCCAGTCTGTCTGCGAAGACATTCTGGGTTCATATGACGCGAGAGAGATTCGGGGTTCTACCATTCCCCAGCATGACCACCTTCGCAGTGCCTCGTCGGTTGCCGAGGCCATCCGTGGTTTCAAGCATGCATACCGCTCCGCCCTCCCCACCCCCCTCCAATCCCGCTCCCCTTCTGTCTCGGTGTTCGAAGATGTGGTTGCTCATTATACCGCATGCTTCACCCAGCCTCAGGATGACCTGAAGCTCAATGACTGGGAAGATGTCTTCCCCCGCACCGTGGGGTCGGCCAGGCTGCATCAATGGTTTGCCCAGGGTGTCGTTTGGAAGACCATCCACCACTACCCCCTCACGAAGTCTTGTGGGGCTGACTCCTTGCATGTCCGTATCCTTCGGGTGATGGCAGGCTGGGAGGAGGCGCCCAATAGTCTCTCGAAATCCCTTAGCTTCTTCTTCCAGCTCTGCGTGTTGTGGGGGCTCACTCCCCGCCGCTGGAACTCCGCCCTCATCTCCCTGGTCCCCAAGAAGGAGGACTCTCGGACGGTCAATGGTTTTTGCCCGGTTGCGCTCACGGAAATGTTTCGAAGACTCTTCGAGAAATGCCTAGTTGGTTATGTCAAGTCCTGGGAATCGCTGACTCAAATGTTGCATTGCCAGGGCGGCTTCCAGGCCTGTTTCTCCAACCTTTCCCACGTCTTACTCTCTCATGAGATGGGTGCTAAAGGGTACCGCCGTCGGATTTTCTTGGATCTCCGCCAGGCGTACGATAGAGTCCCGCTGCCACTGGTCCTTCAGAGGTTGGTGGATAGAGGAGCAGATGCGGCCCTCTTGAGCCTCGTGCGTAGCCTGTTCAATCAATGTCAGTATCAGGTGGTTGTTAATGGTCTCGTCACCCCTGCGATTCCCACCGAGCGTGGCCTTTTTCAAGGGTCCCTCGTCTCCCCCTGGCTCTTTGATGTGTTCATCGATGACCTTGCGACCTCCTTTGACACCGCGTTCCACGAAGATGTCTTCCCTCTCGGACTTTTCTTTGTGGATGATATCGCGCTTGCCCCCCGTACTTCCGCGGAAGGGCAGGCGATGGTTGACTTCAGCAAGGACTGGCTCCTGGCTAATGGCATGGAACTCAATCCTAAGAAGTGTGGTTATATCGGCCCAGCCGATTGTATCATATGGATTGGGAGTGAACTCTGCCTGACGCCGACATCCTATGTATACCTCGGGGTTCCATACACCATCAACGGCTTTGATTTTTCATCGCTCGCGATGCAGAATGCGGAAAAGGCAGCCCGTACTCTTGGGTACTGCCGGTCCCAAGGTCCCCTCTGGTCGCCAATGGTCAAGCTGGCTATCCTAGGAACATTCATCAGGCCTCAATTGCAGTACGGCCTTCCCTTGCTTCAGGTTTCCCTCCCTCAGACCACTACGGGGCTTCAGGTATTGAAGCGTCCCCAGGAAGTCTTTGATGATGCAGTTAGCTGGGCTGTTGGCTTTCATGGCCGGCCCTCGGTTGGCTGCGCGATTCTTGGCCTCCCTACATTCCTCTGTCGCACGTCGGACCTCTGCTGCATATTCCAAGCCCATCTGGATTGGTGTAGCAAGTTCGGCAACAACCCCATCGGCCCCCTCTCCACGCGGTTCTGCGTAAGACCTTGGGGATCTTTGATAGATCGGTTCCGGGACTGGACTTCTTGGCTTGACTTCAAGACCTGGCACCGGCACCTCCCCCCTTGGCGTCGCAACCGCCGTTCGATGCGCTCCTTCCTTCAGGAAATCCTCCGGGATGACCTGCTTTCGGAATGGGCCTCCTCCTCTTCCGTTCTCATTCGGTATACCACCCCCCATGGCTGGCTTCGGCAGCAGGGCCCGGATCGAGTCCTATCCTTCACTCCAAAGTTGGTCTGCCTAGCCCTTGCCTGGCGATATGGCCTCTTTGGACAGCCCCGTTTTTGCCCGTGTGAGGATCGCTTTTCCCGAAGGCACCTCAACACGTGCGACCTCCTTGGGGGTTCTTACTCTGCGTTCCGAGGCACCGATCGAGTTTTCGATTGGTTTACCGATGAGGAATGGGAGGAGGAACTTGCTGCTTTCCCTCTTCACTGTCTCTAAGAGACTAAGTATCACGCCATAGACGCCATGTGTAATTCTGGTGGCCACGTCGCGGTCAGGTTCTGCCTGAACGAGATCAACATGATGCTTATGTGATGATTGTAGCGATTGCACATTTTTTTTTAATTTATTTTTATTATTTGCTTTGTTGGGTTCGATTTTGGGAAGAGACAGTGCTTGGTTTCCCCTTGGTAAGTTTGTTGGCGGTATCGGTGTTGTGCACATGTTATGGTATGGGTTTTGGACAAAGCAAACGTGTATCTTCTATAGTTTCATACTCTGTTGTTTTTTGCAATTTGTTTCGGCATTTGTTTCTGCCTTAGTATCTCTTTACGGCCTTCGCTAAACGGTTTATCCGGCCCGACCATAGGGTGGCGAACTCTCTGGCCTTCTTTAGTTTACTTCCTAGCTAGTTGTTTATTTCGCTGGCCTCTTTTTGCTTCTCTCATCTTTGTCGCTTCTGTCTTTTGTGTCGATGATGTAAATCCTCTTCTCTCTCACGAATAAATATAACTTGATGCCTAACTCTAACTCCCTCCAGGCTGGTGTCCGCCCCTCCTTCCTCGCCTCTTCTGATGAGTTTGATGCCCATCAGCGGGTGATCTACTCCACTGATATTCCCACTCACCGGTCATCCTCTCTTCTCCCAGACTGCCCTTCTGAGTTCCCTGACTGCGTCGGTGATGAATCCCTCCTTCCCCTCTTTTCCGAGGATGCTGTGTGGCTGGCGTACCGCCGGTACCCCCTCTCCAAAGCCCCAGGCTTCGATGGTATCCACCATCAGATGCTCCCTGTTCTTGCTGGTGATCTGCCCTCCAAAGACTCCCCCCCATCCTCCTGCCTCTCCCTCCTTTCCGCTCTTTTCCAGATGTGTGCGCTTGCTGGCATCACTCCTCGTCGGTGGAATCGTGTCCTCATTTCCCCCATTCCGAAGAAGGATGTCCCCTTTGGTGTCAATGGCTTCCGCCCCATTGCCCTTACGGTCATGTTCTGGCATCTTTTTGAGTCGGTTCTCCTCCGTGCCCTCGGGAAGCGTCCCCAGTTCTCCCCACTTGTGTCCTTCAGCAGGTGTCAGGCCGGCTTCCGCTCTTTCTTCGCCACTGCAACCCAGACTCTCCTTCTGGATCATGCCATATCCGAGAACCCCTCCTGCCACGTTGTCTTCCTGGATGTTGCCAAGTGCTATGACCGGGTCCCCATCCCCCTCGTCCTCTCCCGACTCGCCGCCTGCAGGTGTCCTCAAGGTGTTCTCTCCCTTGTCTGGTCCCTGTTTTGTGGTCTCGCTATCTCTACCTTGGTTAACGGCATTGTCTTGCCAGGGATTACTGCCGATATTGGTCTCCTTCAGGGTGCTGTTCTCTCGCCTTGGCTTCTCAATGTCTTTCTGGACCCCCTTGCAGACCTTCTGGACAGGCGTTTCCCCTCCCTCTCCTGGGCTGCTGTGATCCCTCGGGTGTCGTGCCCCAGTGCTTTGTTCTTCATGGATGATATGGCCCTTGTCCCTCCTGATGGCTCTCTTGCAACAGCTCAACGCATGGTTGATACCTGTGCTGCTTGGGCTGATGATAACGGAGTCTTCTTTAATGCCTCGAAGTCTGGTGTCCTTCCGCCTAGTCTCATCACCGTCCCCGCGCATTATCGGATTTCCTCTGCCACGGCTCTTCCCTGCCCCCCCACCTACACATACCTCGGTCATCTCGTCCGGCACCTTCTTGGCCGGCTGTTCTTTGATTGGCCTGGTGAACTTGTAACTAGCCACAAGAAGGCTGCCTCCTCTCTCTGCGCTATCTAGGCTGCTAGTGATGGCTGGGATCCGGCTGCGCAACTTTCGGTCTATGGAATGTTTGTGCGGTCGCAGATCAGCTATGTCCTACCCTTCTCTTCACTAGCTCTGGTGGCCTCCTGTCCCCCCCCCTCCTCGACCTTGATGATTGGGATGTCAATGCTCTGTGTTAGTGCCTCGGTCTCCCTCGTGCCTCGCCTTCTGCCATGCGTGCCATTACCGGAGTCGCTCTGGTCCTTCAGTGGATGGAAGCATCTGCTGCCTCGGTCATGCTGCAAGTCTTTCGCTCTCGCCGCTCCTCAAACCCGGTCCACGCTGTCCTTGCCGACCTCCCCGCCATCCCCCCGGTTTTCCTTCGGTCCCTTTTGGGCAAGCTCCAGGCGAACCCCACTTGGCTCTCCTTCCGCCATGACCCCTCTAACCTCGCCATACCCCGTGCCCTCAGCTCTTATGTTGCGCACTCCCATATCGAATCCATTACCTCTGGATCCACATTGGCCTGCTATATCTTCTAGACAGCTTGTAACTGTCAGGGATTTGGTGCAGATCGGTGTGTCTATATCCAGGACCCTTACTTACACTGCCGGGCCTTGCTCTGGTATGCGAATATGTTCGGGTTTATGGCAGAGTGGCGTCGGTGCATTTGTGGTGAGCCCTTTCACCGCAATCATGCCCGCTGCCTTCTGGTGGATGGTGTTGATGCCCCAGATGCGATCCGCTCTGCGTATCAATGCCTGGGTGCTCATCTCGTGCTGGCGTTTCCCGTCATAATGGTGAACATTTGGTCCACAATCTTCCTGAGTACGGTCCAGTTGATGCGGTTCTTAATGAGCGTGATTGGCCCCTTGCTTCTTCTCTTTTCCGTGAGCTCGAGGCCGCTATGGTCTCTGATCTTTCCCTCCTTCCCCCCCCTTCTTCTGTTCGGCCTCGGCTGGATGGTTCGATAGGGCCCTTCTCCTCATTGTAGTTTTGTTTTTCTTCGACTTGTGTCTTTTTCATTACTTGTTTCAAACTCGATCTGTCCCGAATTTTCAGCCTTTGTATTTTACTTAGCATTTTCACGAGCCGGTGTAGTACGGATGTACGGATGCACTTTGAATAAGCATCTTGATTCCTAACCGTAACCCTAACCCTCCTGTCTCTACCAATCTATTGGCCTCCTCTCAATATGGTTTGTTATAAGGCCTTGGGGATCTTTTATAGATCAGTTCCAGTCCTGGACTTCTTGGCTTGATATCAAGAACTGGCACTGGCATTTGTCCCCTTGGTGCAACAATCATTGTTCCATATGCTTGTTCCTTCAAGAATTCCTCCTAGATGACTTGCTCTTAGAATGGGCCTCCTTCTTCTCCATTCTTATCTAGTTTACTACCCTCTGCAGCCGCCTTCAGCAGTTGGGCCTGGATCAAGTCCTATCCTTCCCTCTGAAGTTATTTTGCATAGCTCTTATCTGGCAGCATGGCCTTTTCAGACAACAATGCTTTTGCCTGTATGGGGATTGCTTTACCATAAGGCAACTCTATATATGTAACCTCCTTGGGTGCTCCTACTCTGTATTCCGAGGCACTCATCATATATTTGATTGGTTTACTGATTATGAATGGGAGGAAGAGCTCACTTCACAGTCTCTAAGAGATGAAGTATCATACCATAAATACCACATGCAATTCTGGTAGCCATCTCGTAGTTTGGCCAAGATCAATAAGATGCTTATGTAATGATTGTAGTGATCACACATTTCTTTTTACTTTATTTTCTCATTTGCTTTGTCAGGTTCAATTTTGGGAAAAGACAGCACTTAGTTTCCCCTCAGTAAGTCTGTTGGTAGTAGCAGTAATGCAAAATTATCATGCTCCAGCTATGGACTTAGTAAACATATAACCTCTATAGTTTTGTACTTTATTGTTTTGCAATTTGTTTTGGCATTTGTTTCTGCCTTAGTACTTCTTTAAAGCCTTTGCTTAACAGTTTATCCAGCCTGCCTATAGAGTGGTGAACTCTTTGGCCTTTCTTTATTTACTTCCTAGCTAGTTGTTTATTTCACTGACCTCTTTTTACTTTTCTCATTTTAGTTGTTTCTGTCCTTTGTGTTGATGATGTACATCTCTTCTCTCTTATGAATAAATATAACTTGACACCTAACCCTAACCCTAGGCAAGATGGCAAAATGGGCAAAATGGCAAAATGACATACAAAATGACACAGGTATGATAGGTAAGACAGGCAAGATAGCAAGATATGTGACTCATGTAAGACAGGCAAGATGGCAAGATATGTGACTCATATAAGACAGACAAGATGGCAAGATAGGTGACATAGACAAGATGGATAAGATGAGCAAAATAAGACAGGTAAGACGGTAAGACAGCAAGACAGGTGACATGGATAAGACAGGCAAGACAGGTGATATGGACAAGATAGGTAAGATAGGCAAAACAGCAAATAACATGCAAAATAACATAGGTATGATGAGTAAGACAGACAAGATAGCAAGATAGATGATATGTGTAATTCAGACAAGATGGCAAGATAGGTGACATGTATAAGACAGGTAAGATGGCAAGATAGGTGACATGTGTAAGATAGGCAAGATGGCAAGATAGGCGACACAGATAAGATGGACAAGATATGCAAAATAAGACAGGCAAGACAGTAAGACAGCAAGACAAGCAACATAGACAAGACAGGCAAGATAGGCAAAATGGCAAAATGACATGCAAAATGACACAGGTATGATGGGTAAGACAGGCAAGATGGCAAGATAGTTAACATATATAAGACAGGCAAGATGGCAAGATAGTTAACATATATAAGACAGACAAGATGATAAGACAGGTGATACAGACAAGATAGACAAGAAGGGCAAAATAAGACAGGCAAGACAGTAAGTTAGCAAGACAGGCAAGACAGTAAGATAGCAAGACAGGCAAGACAGTAAGATAGCAAGACAGACAACATGGACAAGACAGGCAAGATAGGCAAGATAGGCAAAATGGCAAGATAGGCAATATGAGCAAAATTGGTAAAATGGGCAAAACAATACATACAAGATAGGTAAGACAGGCAAGATGCCAAGATGGGTGATACAAGCAAAATGAGCAAAATGACATTGGTAAGATAGGCAAGATGAGTAAGATGGGCAATATGGTAAGATGAGCAACATAGGCAAGATAGGCAAAACAGACAAGATAGGCAAAACAGGCAAAACAGGCAAAACAGACAAGATGGGCAATATTAGCAAGATGGGTAAGATGACAAGACTGCAAGATGGCCAACATGGGCAAGATGGGCAAAATGGGCATAATGATACTAGCAAGATAAGTAAGATGGGCAATATGGCATGATTGGTGATACAGGTAAGATTGGCAAAATAGGCAAAATAGACAAAACAGATAAGATGGGCAACATAAGCAAGATAGGCAAGATGCCAAGACTGCAAGATAGGCAAAATACCAAGACTGCAAGATAGCCAACATGAGTAAGATTGGCAAAATGAGCATAATGATACTAGCAAGATAAGTAAGATGGGCAAGACATCAAGAAGGATAATATGTGCAAAATGAGCAAAATGAGCATAATGATACTAGCAAGATAAGTAAGATGGGCAAGACATCAAGATGGATAATATGAGCAAAATGAGTAAAATGATATAAGTAAGATGGGTAAGATGGGCAGGATGATATGTGCAAAATGTGCAAAATGAGCATAATGATACTAGCAAGATAAGTAAGATGGGTAAGATATCAAGATAGATAATATGAGCAAAATAAGTAAAATGATATAGGTAAGATGGATAAGATAGGCAAGACAGGTAAGATGGGCAAGACAGCAAGACAGGTGATATGGGAAAGATGGACTAAATGGGCAAAATGAGCAAAATGATATAGGTAAGATGGGTAAGATGGGCAAGACAGGTAAGATGGGCAAGACAGCAAGACAGGTGATATGGGCGGGTCCTTTCTCCGCTACTATACTGGTCACAAGGTATGGCGGGCAACCAGTCGAGTCCCCTTTTTCCAACTCACAACCTCCTCTACCTTGGTGCAGTTTGCTGTACCTGTTGCAGGACAGTGGAAGGAAGGCAATGGTGATGAGTTGGGTGTTGGATCGGTGTTTTCTCCACTTTTTCACAGTTCTGGTTCCTCCGGCTGCGTCTGGGGTGTACCCATCTTGGCGCGGCGCTTTTCTCCCTTTGTTGTCATCAACAAGGTGTCGTCTCAGTGTGTCATGGGCTGCATAGGGAGTCAGCCGACCGTGGGCATCAAGTGCCAGTGTAGGTTACCTGCAGGTTGTCGGTGCCTGTGGTGGGGCCCTCTGAGTCTTGGTGAGCTTCCTGGCGAGCGCAGTTCTGGCGTAGGTGACTGCTTTCTGGGTGGGGTCGGGTGGGAAGGGAGATGGCTGTCACAGATAGGCGGAAGGGTAATAACATGGACCAGTTGGGTGCCAGGCTGGTGATGGCTGTCGGGGTGTGGCGGGTGCTGATTCGGTGGGGCCTTCTGATTGGTTAGCGGGGGGTGGGGCTGTACCTAACTGGAACTGAGAGATGTGATCAAGGCCCGCAGGCTTGGGGAGCAGGGCCTTCCTTTTCTGGCTGTACCCGACTGGAACCAGGAGCTGACATGGCAACGCGATCGAGGCCCACAGGCTCAGGGAGGGGGACAGGGGTCTTCTCCTTTCCCCCGTATAAGTCCTTTGATGGGGGGTTCTGTGTGTTAGTCCTTGTCAACTGTTAGCTAGTTGGGGGGTTTTTATTTTGTCTTGGACTTTCATTTGGGGTTC
>RQIL01019387.1:0-10207 GCA_003951145.1 Jimgerdemannia lactiflua | reverse complement strand
GATATAGGAAATAGTCTAGCATTCAACTAGTAGTATGATAAGAGAGTGATCAGTATAGGACCAGGATTCTTTGGACTATCAATAAGAGGAGGTACAGGGGGGGGGGGAGCAAGAGTCAAACAAGAAGGTGGGAAATAATAGAGTGACAAGCTTTACAGTAGTAGTTAAGAGTAGTAAGAGAGGGAAAAAGACTGCAGAGTGGAAGGTGGTGGGGAAGGAGAAGGTGAAGACTGGGGGTACTAGAGGAGTACCACCTGGGAGAGAAAAGAAGGGGGCTTGGGAAGGTGTAACTGGCTTTGAGGCTCAAACTACTGATGGTAGCATGATGATTAATTTGAAAAAAAATCCAGATATAACTATGGATAATAGAAAGAAGCATCTGGGGGATTGAGTATAGTATATAGGAGTGATCATTTATATGATATAATGGACTTAGTAGTGGCCACATTCTCAATAAGTCAATCTCTAAGTTCACAATTCCAGAGACTGGCATTGATGGCAAAGATGGTCTTGGGGATAACTAGGAAGTAGTTAGTAGATGTAGTGTTAGTGAAGTTCCTGAAGGGGCTAGAAAGACTAAAAGTGAGATTTGTAAAGAAGAAATACCTAGTGGATATACTGTTGAATGGGGTTATGGTAGATTAAGATACAGTACCAATGTTGAAGAATTTGTACTGGAACCTTAGGATAGTATACTTAGTGATCAAGAAAGTATCTACAGTATTGGTAGAGAAGATAAGGGGATAAATTAGAGCAGTAATATATGAGTATAGAGATGTAGTTGATATCAGATTTCAAATATGAGAAAGAATGATGATCAGGATAGACTGAGGGAGACTAAGAGGAAGATAACCAGGAAGGCAGGAGATTGACCAAAGGTATTGAGGTGGGAACCATTGGAGTATAAGGTGTCAAGTGTGAAGAGAATAGAGAAGGAGGAAAGTGATTTGTTGATGGTACAATAAGAGTTGGAGAGAGCCATTAAGCAGAGAATAAAGGCTTAGAAAGTCCTTGAGAAAACAATAGTAGTTGAGGAGATAAATGAAAGAAGATATAGATAGATAAGAAGACATAAGAGAGGGAGCAGAGGAGGCATATATAGAAAGAACTATGGGAGAGCTATATATAAGATAAATTTGGGTGAGGGATGGTACTACTGCCTAGGTCTACAGGGGGCCTAGAGACTTTACAGCATTCTTCCCAGAGCAAGAAGGTCACTGGAGAGGATGGGTCTGGGTTTTGTGTTAATTTGGATGAGAAAGAGAGAGACCAGACTATAAAGATAGAGACCTTTAGTAGTAGACTGGCATCCAGGGCTGAGAAGGAGAATGTTATAATGAGGAGAGCCCAGAGTATAAGGGTTGGAGTTCTGGATACCAAGTACAGAGGTGTAGTAGTTGGGGTAAATGAGGAGCTGTCAGATAATGGTATGGTAGGGGAAAGTTATATTAATTTAAAACTATATTCTCTATAAACAGTATAATTAACATTTTATTACTAAATATCAATGGGCTCTGAAGTATTGTATAATATTGGAAAATTTTTGAATAGCCATAAGAACTAGAGGCTGATTTTTTTCTACTATAGGATATGAGGTCTAAGGATGATATAATCAAGCTGAATTTCACTAGAGAATAGAGAGGGGTGGCAAAAAGGTATAGAAAGATTGGAATTTTGATTTTTAAGGATAGAGGAGAGCTGATAGATATTAAGAGATGGGGGGAATATCTACTGTAGAGAATGTGGAGGAGGCCAGGAAGGTTCAGTAGTGATTGGTTCTTATTACTATCCAGTGATCCAAGGTGAGAGAGTGAGGTGGCTGGAAAGACTATTAGATGATGGGGCACTGATGGAGGCTGGGGTGGATTTCCTAAGTAGTGACTTCAATATAGTGTAGGATGTCTCACTGGATAGATCTGATGAGGGAGTAGGGGTAGCTGGCTGTAGTGATAGGCTGGATAGGTGAGAGGAGATTGAGAGGCTTACTGAGAGATACTAGATTGGTCAAGTAGAGAGAGGCTAAGGTTTTTATACATTAGGTCAATAGACTAAAAATAAGGATTGATTGAGTACTCTCAGTATCTGCTGGGGAGAGGATATTTGGAAGGATCTTAGAGTATTCTGGTTCCACTGGTCAGACCATTGAGGTGTGTTTGGGGAGGGGAAGTTTGGAAGAACTGGGGAGGGGCCTGGATATTAGTGGCTCAACTGTACTCTATTGGAGGATAGGGCTTTGTAAGAGAGATAGAAGTGAGAGGTGAGGGCTAGTATTGCTAAGTAGTGGAAAGAGAGCTCCAGTGGAGATCAGGTGGGGGAAACTAAAGGAGGCAGCAAAGATATACTGGAAAGAGATTGGAATGCAGAAGGGTAGGCTTTAGTAAAAGAAGGGGCTATGGGCTTCTTCTATATGGAGCAATTTCTGATATAGTGGTTAGATAAAGAGAGTGATGGGGGAGAAGGAGAAGGACTGAAGGGTGACAAGGGTGAGAAAGGAGATTGAGGAATTAAAGAGGGTATGGAGGTAGAGAAGAAGGCTCATATTTAAGAAATAGTGGCAAGGCTTAGATAGCAAAGACTGAAATAAGGAGAGAGGTCAACTAAATACATTTCTAGGCTACTGAGGGTAAGGAGGGTGAGACAGTAGTGAGAAAGATTATTGGAGGGACAACCTCTTGATAACTGGGGTCCAGGAGATCTATGAGGAGTTAAAGGATCAGTGGGGGTAGCTGTGGAGTGAGGAAGAGGAAGGTGAGAGTAGTGAGGCCATTGCAGAGTGTCTAAAGAAATAGTGTCCTCCAGAGATAGAGGGGCTGGAGAAATTGGTAAAACTAGTGAGGAAGGAGGAGATTATGCATATTCTTGCAGTTACAAAGTTAGATATGGCCCCTAGTGAGGATGGACTACTATGGGACTTCTGGAAGAGGATGGTGAGTATCTAGAGTATGTTCCATAAGATGAGATATATATAGTGAAGTCATTAAGTCTAGAATCTGACTGGATGGTCAGAAATTGGTATTGGTAATGTTACTTTATAAAAACAAAGAACAAAGAGAGGACTGGAAGAACTGGAGGCTAATTATGCTTCTGGATATAGACAGAAAGCTGGTTACAAAGAAACTGGTAGTAAGACATTAGGTAGTAGTTCAGTAGATCCTGGAGAGGAGCATAGGGGATTTTTTGGCAGGCAGTTGATCAGAGATGGCACAGCTTGGGTGCATGGTATTATAGAAGAGACTAGAACTGATAGTATAGATGGCCAGCTGGTTTTCTCAGCCCAGGAGAAGGCATATGATAGAGTATAGTGAGTCTGATTAGGAAAGGTACTGGAGAGGATTGGAGTCTCTGGGGGATTATAGAGCTCTATTATTTATCTTCTAGAAAGAAGTCAGGCAGTAATTATAATGAATGGATATAGGAGTACAGCCTTCCTACTAGGGCATGGGATATACAGGGGGATCCTATATTATCTATATTATATACATTATCATTAAAGCCACCGTTGGATAGGATTCAGCAGAGAGTTAAGGAGCTGACTATGCTTGGGTAAATTGGAAAGTAAGAGCCTTTACAGATGATATAATAGTGGGTCTGAGCACTATGGTAGATGTAGGAGAGCTTAAGAAGGCTATAGGTTAGTATGAATAGTACTCTGGGCAGAAGTTGAATTAGTACAAGTATGAAATGATTATTCTGGGAAATGGGTCAATTAGAAGAAATATTATTGGGTCTATTTTTTCCCCAGGAGATATAGTGCAGTATTTGGGAATATTTCTCTCAGTGTCTGAGTTGGTGCTACCTAGGGCCTGGTGGGAGGCTAGGGTGGGTGCATGAAAAGATATACTGAGAAGCTGGAGAGGGTGGTATATGTATCTTCCTGGCCAGTAGAGTGACTATATTAAACATTTACTGAATACTGAAGCTATGATATCTGGTATATCATTTGGACTTTCCAGCTTGAGTGGTTAAAGACTATTGAAGCTGGTAAGAGAGTGGATTTGGGTATACCACAGAAGTCAGATTAAGTAAGAGATTACATATCAGTAGAGAGAAGAGGCCTAGAGCTAGGGTTAGGAATTAAGACGTTTATTCAAAGTGCATCGGTACATCCATACTACACTGGCTTGTGAAAATGCTAAGTAAGATATAAAGACTGACAATTCAGGACAGATCGAGGCAGAGACAAGAAATGAAAAAGACTAAGTTGAAGAAAAAACAAAACTACAATAAAGAGAAGGGCCCTATCGACCCATTCAACTGAGGCCGAATAGATGAAGGGGGGGGGGGAAGAGAAAGATCAGAGACCATAGTAGGCTCGAGTTCGCAGAAAAGGAAAGAAGCAAGGGGCCAATTATGCTCATTAAGAACTGCATCAACTGGACCATACTCAGGGAGATCGAGAACCAAATGTTCACCATAATGATGGAGAATGCCAGCAAGATGAGAACCCAGACATTGATACACAGAGCAGATCACAATCAGGGCATCAACACCATCCACAAGAAGACAGTGAGCATGATTGCAGTGAAAGAGCTTACTGCAAATGCATCGACATTGTTCTGCCATAAACCCAAACATATTCGCCTGCCAAAGTAAAGCACAGTGGCCTAAGTAAGAGTCCCTGATATAAACACATCAGTCTGCACCAAATCCCTGATGGCTACGAGCTATTGTGAAAATGTAGCAGGCCAGCGTGGAACCAGAGATAATGGATTCCATGTGGGAGTGCGCAACATAAGAGCTGAGGGCATGGGGCATGGCGAGATTGGAGGGGTTGTGGCAGAAGGAGAGCCAGATGGGGTTTGCTCGGAGTTTACCCAGGAGGGACCAATGGAAGACTGGGGCAACAGCGGGGAGGTCAGCAAGGATGGCATGGATAGGGATCGAGGAGCGGCGAGAGCAGAAGACTTGCAGCATTATGGAGGCAGCAGCCGCCTCCATCCATTGATGGACAGGGGTGACCCCTGTAATGGCATACACAGCTGTGGTTGAGGCACAAGAGAGACCAAGACACCAATGTAAAGCATTGATATCCCAGTCATCGAGGTCGAGGAGGGGGGGCGACAGAAGGCTACCAGAGCTAGTGAAAAGGAAGGGTAGGATGTAGCTGATCTGCAATCACACAAACATCTGGTAGACCGAAAGTCATGCAGCTGGGTCCCAGCCATCACCAGCAGCCTGAATAGCATGGAGGGAGGAGGCAGCCTTTTTGTGGCGAAGTGCTAATTCGCCAGGCCAATCAAAGAAAAGACGACCAAGGAGGTACCAGACAGGGTGACCGAGGTACATGTAGGAGGAAGAGTGGGGGAGGGGTGTGGCCGTAAGAACCCGGGAGTGCACAAGGACAATAATGTCACCAGGGGGAAGGACACCAGACTTCGAGGCATTAAAGGAGACTCTGATGTCATCGGCCCACTCAGCACAGGTATCAACCATCTGCTGGGCCATTGCCAGGGAGCCATCAGGAGGAATGAGGGCCATGTCATCCACAAAGAACAGAGCACTGGGGCAAGAAGCACAGATGATTGCAGTGGCCTACGAGAGGGAAGGGAAATGCCGGTGAAGGAGATAAGCGAGGGGGTCCAAGAAGATGTTAAGAAGCCAGGGCAAGAGGACAGTACTCTGGAGGAGGCCAAGGTCGGCAATCACACCTGGCAAGGCAACACCGTTGACTAGGGTAGAGATAGTGAGACCACAAAACAGGGACCGAACAAGGGAAAGAATACCATGAGGGCACCAGCAGGCAGACAGTCAGGAGAGAATAAGGGGAATAGGGACCCAGTCATAGTACTTGGCAACATCTAGGAAGACGATGTGGCAGGAGGGGTTCTCAGAGATGGCATGGTCCAAGAGGAGAGTCTGGGTGGCAGTGAAGAAGGAGGAGCAGAAGCCCGCCTGGTACCTACTAAAGGACACAAGCAAGGAAAATTGGGGGTGCTTCTCAAGGGCTCGAAGGAGGACCAACTCGAATAGGTGGTGGAACATAATGGCCAAGGCAATGGGGTGGAATCCATCAATGCCAAAGGGGATGTCCTTCTTGGGGATAGGAGAGACAAGGACAGAATTCCAGCAGCGGGGGGTGACGACGGCCAGGGCACACATCTGGAAGAGAGCAGAGAGGAGGGAGAGGAAGGTTGAGGGAGGGGAATCCTTAGAGGGGTGGTCACCAGCCAAGATACGGAGCATCTGATGGTGGATTCCATCTATACCTGGGGCTTTGGAAAGAGGGTAGCAGTGGCAGGCCAGCCAGATGGCATCCTTGGAAAAGAGCAGCAGAAGGGAAACATCTCCAACACAATCCGGAAACTCAGAGGGACAGTCCGGAAGGAGGGAAGAGGACTGATGCGAGGCAACAGAGGTGGAGTAGATACAGAGATGATGGGCATCAACCTCAGCAGGCGAGGCCAAGAAGGTCGGGCAGGTGCCGGCATGGAGGGACCGCTTCTAAAGGGAAGTAGCAGCCACAGGATCAGAACAGCAGCTGAGAAGAGTCCCAACATGATCAGGACGGCGGCGGCAGAAGGCGGGGTCGATAGTCCCAATAGAGACATCAGCGGTAGCCCAGACCATATCAGTCAGTGCCTGATTACAGATGTCAACACCAAAGATACCAGAGAAGATGGAAGGGGCAAGTCCAGTCTGCACCATCTCATGAACCCGAAAGATCAGAGAGGAGGCCCAAGGAGGAAGGGCAGCGAAGGCAGAGAGAAAGAGTGAGTGGTAGATGGGGTCGTCGAGGGAGGAGATGGCAAAACAGTGAGTAGCAGAGAGAGCAGAGAAAGGAATGGAAGGGACCAGGAGTGAGAATGAGATCATGGAGGGGTGGTTCATACAAACAAGGGGGGCACGGAGGGACACAGTGACATCCAAAGAGGATGAAGCAAAAACATGATCCACCCAACAGAGAAGAGGAGAAGGAGAGGGGGGGAAGCGGCAAAGAGAGAGGATGCTGGCCCACTGGCCAACAGCCCGAATATGACTGAGGGGGGAGGCAGAGGTGTAGTTGACATTAAAGTCACCAACAACGATGGAGGGAGAGGGAATCGAGGTGGAAGGGGGCAGGCAGCAAGGCCAACATCAGGAGGGACGTGAAAAGAGTGTGGAAGATATACACCAATAATAGAGAGACCATTGAAGTGATATGCAAGAAAATAATTGTTGGAGGCATCGATCAAGGAGACACTGGGGCAGACAGAGGGATGGCAGAGAAGGAGAAGACCTCCTTCCGAGCGTGTGCGAGAGGGGTGAGGGGGGGGGCACAGAGAGGCAGTGACAAAGAGGGGGGAGAGGCAGGCAACATCGTCAGACAAGTGCCAGGTTTCAGCAATGAAAAGAAAGTGAAAAAGGGGGAAGGTAGAGAGAGAAAGTGAGTGGAATTTCACAGGAGAGAGCCCCTGCGCATTCAAAAATCTGATGCGGAGGTGTTCAGACATTAGTATTGTCTTGCTGCGAGCTAGGAACAGGAGAGATCAAGATGTTGAGGGAGTGGGCCCAGTGCATAAAGAAGGCTCGGCCTTGCTCATCACCACAATATTCCGCAGACCACTGAACATGATGTCGGAAAGCTTCACGGACCCAAGTTTGAACATCACTCCAGGCCTTGGAGTCACGGGCGTGTGAGGGATCATACTTCTCAAGGATCTGGTGACCCAGACAGGTGATCTTGGACTTGAACTTGTGGCAGTAGTCATCAGGAATGAGAAACTTAGCAACATAGTCACCAAGGAATGCCACATTGTGGATCTTGGAGATAGTAAATCCCCAGAGGTGGATGTCCTTGTGTAGAGCAGAAATGGCCTACTGGGCAATGCCGTTAATGTAAACATGACAAAGGCCAGTAGATCGGGCATAGGCGGGGTGTTGACGGATGCAGTGGGTGGCGGCATTGCGGAGGAGAGTCTGATAGAGATCATCAGCAATCTTAGACTTCTTACAGTGGGCAGCCTCATCGATGGCTCACTGGAAGAGAGTGACCTTGGGGACATTGATGGAGGCAGCAGCAGCAAAGGATTTGAGGGTTGGCCTAGGGCCAGAGGCAGAAGAGGAGGACGAGGCCCCCCCTTTTGTGGGGAGAATATTTTGACATGGTGGGGGGGGGGCAGGGGGGGTGAGCTTGGCAGCAGCCACATGAGCAGCAGGACCAAGAGTGGTAGAGGCAGGAGTGGGCACAGTAGTAGAAGGAGGAGTTGCCGCCTGCTGGGCAGCCTGAGCAGCTCACTTCTTCTGCAACTTCTAAAGAACTTGAGTAAAGGCAGACTCCTTGGCCTTGTCTTTATTAGAAATGGGGGGAAGGGACTCTCCAAAGGAGATCTCAATGATCTCCTTTGCACTAGAGGCAACAGAGACAGTCAGGTGGAGATCAGAGTGGTGGGGAGAGTTGGGGGCCAGAGATGCACCACAGCCGCAGCCATGCGAACGGCTACATGAGGGGGTTTGGGAGGGCTCCTCAGCGGTCATCAACCAATGACCAGTTGAATGATACATGCATTAAGATCCGCAATCTGCTTGAGGGCCTCTGCAAGCTGGGATGCATTTGTAGCAGCTTCAGTGCAACTGGCACAAAGTTTCTACTGGAGGAGGAGGATCATGTCCTGGAGGAGTTCGAGGCAGGGGGGGGCAACATCGACATGCATACCATCACTGTTGAAGAGGGGTGTGGTGGAGAAGGTACCAGAGAAGAGCAGGGTGGCCAGAGGAAGACTAGTGAGGAATACAGCATTTGGGTCTCAAGCAGCCGAATGGATGAGCAGAGAGGCGGGGGTGGAACCCTGGGGGGCAGGGGAGGGAAAGACAGGGGGGGAAATGAAACTGGACATCGGAGTCATATGCATTCCAACATACTTACCATAGTATGTGAGATCTGAATCCAAGGACCCAGAGGGCATGGTAAACTCGGAACTGAGGGCAGAAAGTATATCCTCATCCTCAGGGATGTCTTCAAGGCGGGATGGGGCAGTGGCATGGTAGAGGGTGGTGTTGGCTATCATGGTATCCATCAATGTGGAGGTCAACAGGAGACCATTGGTGTCAACAACCAATAGTAATTCTTGGTCGGCCCAATTGTCTTGGGATATGACTTCAGGGGGGGGGACGTGGTGGGGGCTGGTTGGATTTGCACCCGATGGGTCGGGCAGGTATCAATGAGGGGGGAGGGGGTTGGGGACCGGAGGGCAGATTTGGGAGCAAGCTTTCCAGAGGAGGCCGGAAGGCCAGAGTCAGGTGGGGAGAGGTGGGAGCTGTCAAGGTGCTGGACAATACTCTCCAAAGTGGCGAGATTGCTGGAAGCCAAGCATAAGGCGCACTTGTAGCACGGGTGGTTGCTGGACATCCCGTCAGAGTGCAGCCCCCCAAGGGCCATACACTTCGGGTAGGCGACAAGAAGGCAGTGCTTCTTCAGCAGGGCCTTGATATCATCCGTTGACAGACTGGGGACAAGCAGGGAAGGGGAGGACACATGGATAGATGCAAGGCCACCTTGGGCCAAAATGGTCCTTTGTTCCAGAGGGAGGACCAATGAGGCAGTAGAGAAGGTACGAGTGATGGTGCTGGAGAGATCCGACTTGTCGAGAGTATAGGGGTTTGACAACGTGATCTCATTGAGAAAATACATGAAAAGTGATGGGTTTAAATACTATGGGAAGTAGTATTCTACTTGATGATGTGGTCAAGGAAAAGCAGTCACAAAGTGACGGACAAGAGATAAGATTCAGATGATTGCGGAAGAGATAAGAGATCAGATTAGATATCCGATCAGATAAGTTGCAAAGTACTGATAAGGAAAAGCGGTCACAAGTAACAACTTTGATATGTGGATGTTGGTGGGAGAAGAGAAGAGGTTGGGTGGAGAAAATATGTGAAAAGTAATGGGTTTAAATACTGGGGGGAAGTGGAGTTTTACCTGATGATGTGGTCAAAGAAAAGCAGTCACAAAGTGATGGACAAGAGATAAGATTCGATGATTGCCGAAGAGATAAGAGATCAGATTAAATGTCGGATCAGATAAGTGGCGAAGTACTGATAAGAAAAAGCAGTCACAAGTGACAACTTTGAAACATAGATGTGGGTGGAGTAAGGGAAGAGGTTGGGTTTTTGAAAAAGAAAGAGATTGGGTGGGGACTATCTAGATAGCAGAGAGGGTTGGGCTCTGGAATGAGTTTCTAGGAGAAATTAGTAAAGACTATTTGTATAGAGCTCTGATTTATAAAAAAAA
>RQIL01019376.1:0-10207 GCA_003951145.1 Jimgerdemannia lactiflua | reverse complement strand
ATAAGCTGTAGCCTCATTTATTAACTATCTATACATCTTAGTTATCCTCTTACAATATTAGTAGCCCCAGCTCTATCTACTCTATCCCACTTTCTTACTCACTCACCCCTCTACTCTCACTCTCTTAAATAAATCTCATTGTCTACTATCTTCACTCTTCTTCTGCTCTTACTATAAATGGCCCCCACCAGTTTTCTATGGTACTCCTCTCCATAGTTCCATCCCCTCTACTAATCTGATAGTATGTCACTCATCAATTACTACTATCTCACTATATTCTCTCCCAAAGTTATCTTTTTGCTCTCCTCAAATACCATTGATCAATATCCCACTATCTCTATCCATACTGCAAGCACCCACCCCAACATGAGCCACTCATTTCCCACTACTCCTACCACTCTCTCCCTTAGTACATTCCACCTCTCCTGCCCTCAACCTTAATACTCTTCACCCAGATCCCACTCCATCTCTCTCCAAAAGTCTGACAGTATCTTACACTCTCCCAGCCAGTGCTCAGGGGTCTGTACCACACCACCAAACTAACCAACATCTATACACTCCTCACACTCAAACTCTTCTTCTACTACTAAATGTTCTAATCTAAAATTCAGCATCACATTCCTCCTTAGCACTCTCCATCATATCACTCAGAACTTTAGAGGCATCTACTTCTCATCTTAGCTCCCTATGCTCAAAGTCTCTGCCAATTCCACTCTTCCCCAATCTCTACTCTCTGCCACCCTTCTGGCCAGAGATCATTGCCAAGACTACATTAACTCTCCACCCCAGCTCCTAGATTGAAGTCAATCACTGGGGACCCCTCCAGTCCAGCAATCTATGTGACTTTTCAGCTCACAGTACCCAATCTTCAACCAGGAGACCAGCACTACTGCAATCTTTGATACAGTATCAATTTCAGCTATTATAGGAGAAGAAATCCCAGCACTATAAAGCATTTGGACAGGAAGAGATATAATTATCTCTAGAATCAGGTACTACTCAGTACCAGAAGGATCTAATATCACAGAAGTCAGTACTATATAAAATCCTTTACCAGTAGAAACAACAATCAGAGATTTTGATGAACTCATATCAGATGAAGTAGACAACATCAACCAAGACTTTGACAATCTTGTCCAAGACCTTAACAATTATCTTGAAAGATTTCCCCTAAGAGTCTTCTCTGATCTACCCAGACCAGTAACTCCAATCCCAAGAATTCAACCCACAAGACTCCCCAGAATTGTACCAAGAAGAGCACCATCTCTCAGATCCTTTACATCTTCAAGCTCATACTTCTCAATAGCCAATAGCTCAGAATCAGATTCAGAAATTGAAACAGAATCAGAAGATAGTAACAATGAAATGGGTACAATACTACCCATATTTGCAGGATATCTAGAGGAAGATCCAAGAGAATTCATAGATACAATCGAAGAAATAGTAGCCCTGAGAGATGTGTCAATCCAAAGACAAATTAATGTCTTCAAAGTACAACTGAGAGAACCAGCCAAATGCATCTTCACCAGAACTGCAAATGATATCAACATAGACCTAAGAGATATTATGAGACCATGTAGTACTGAATTATTGAAAAGTATGCAGGAAACAAAACCCACCATAAAGCCTAAGAATCTATCATAGGAATGAAGATGAATCTCAGAGAATCCCCAAGAGTATTCTTCATCAGAATCCAGAAGAGAATGTATATTGCTGGATTCAATGCTGCCAATTAAGATATTATTGGTTCAATGATCTTCATGAATAGAATCTCATCCAACATTGCTCAACATGTCTGAACTTTGGATATCAGAAAGTCTGAAGAGTAAGTAGATATAGCCCAAGGATACTTTGATATCAAATAAGGAACCATCTGGACTGACAATCAAAAAGAAGACAAGGAGGACCTCTTGGTCAAAATACTTAAGAGATTCTTCAAGGAGAAGCAAGAGGAGAAAAGTCCATTAAAGAATGGAAGAAGGATAAGAATGAGGATTTAAGACCTCAATTCAAAAGTAGACAGACTGGTTGGGCAGATTGAAAGGCTCACTATATATGAAAATCGGAATTTCCAGCCAAGCTATCTATGCAAAAATTGGGACTACCAGCCAAGATATTCTCCATATAAAAATCAGGATTATCAGAGGAATTATCTATCCCCTGATAGCCAAAACTATTCTTCAAAAGATAGAACTCAAGTTCAGTACTTCAAGTATAGACAATAAGGACACTTTACCACTGAATGTGATAACTAAGACAGCTTAAGAAATTCTGAACTATCAAACTGAAAGAATACCCACAATAAGAGGACAAAAGCTTATCCAGTAGAAGACTACGAGCAGAGTGACAGTGAGGAATATAGTGACCTGGACTTGTACTCAACTAAGGCTAAATATGGAGAAACAATCTATCCAGCAGAGAAAAGAAAGAGAGCAGTAGACTGCCCCTGAGCAGTAAAGAAGACACCCAAAAGAATCAGTAGGAGAATCATTCAAGATGAAGATAAGGAAGAGCAGGTTGATACACCTCTCCATTCTCCCTCACTTTTCATTTCTGAAGCTACTATTAATAGAGAGAATCCCCTATCAGAATCTGCTGATAAAGAGATGAGAGAAGAACCAGAATCAGAAACTAAGACTCTAAAGTCCAAGAAGAAATACATCCCAAAGATTATATCCTGAGATATCTACAATGAAGCCTGGAAAAATATCTAAGAAGCCAAGATGGAAGTTCCACTCCTGCAATTTCTATAACTAATATCTGCTGAAGTAAGAAACAAATTACTATAAACTATAAGATCCTATACAGGAAGAGTTCTCATTCCTCAAGAAGAACTGGCAACCCCAGCAGTACAAGCTATAGAAAGACATATCAGCACCTATCTGTTTAGAGAAATTGGAGGCCAGAAGATGAAAATCCTCATTAATACTAAAGTAGCTATATGTATCATTGCCAAGAAATTCCTGAATAGCATTCAATGGCCTATTGATAGACCCTCTAGCCTCAGCATTATAGTAGCTGATAGAGCCCAAACTCAACCCCTAAGAGAAGTCTGAAACATTACCATCACCATTGAATACATTCAGTTTGCCATTCCTAAAGCAGTTATAACTAAAGCTATCACTTATGATATAATTCTTGGCACCAATTAGATAAAGGAGATGAATGCAAATATTAATATTAGTCAACAAGTATTCAAATTCGACTATAGAGGAAAGAAGTACTGAGTCAAAATCACCAGTTTTAAGCCATCAAAGAAAAAGAAAAAGATGACCATTTAAGAAGAATATACTAGCAGTGAAGAATCTACCATAGAGAAGAAAGAAGAAGAAGACTCTGAAGATGACAATGACCCCAGACTGAGGCCCCAAATCAATATAGTAGAAGACTGACTAGAAGACAATGTTTGGGCATAGGATACTATTCCCATCACAATTAGAGCTATTGCTGGAGAAGCCAGAGAATGTACCAAATGTCTCTAAAGACAGAAGTGCAAAGAACACTCATCCAGACATATGGGAATTCAAAAGAGTCCTGGTACTATATACCCCAAATACAAAGTGATGCCTTCACAACACCCAGCTGAAAAGCCATATATAAGTTATACCCAATCCCAAAATTGAAGCAGCAGAAGTACAAGCAATTTGGGACCAACCACTAGAGGAAGAAGATGATGGCATTTCTGAAAATGAAGAGCTCTCTGAAATTGTTTCATAGGATGATTCGAATTGGGCACCACAAGAAGAAAAAGATGACAACATCTCCTAGAGTGAAAAAGAAGCTGGATTCAGCTCATAGCCAGTCATCCCAAGGCCTGAAACCCATTAAGAGAATGCCTTTCAAATGGGCAGATGCCCCCATCAAGTCATTTTCCACTCACCAAAAGACTACTGCTATCAATGCCATATATTGAACCAGTAAGCCAGACAGCCCTCTGAACCAAAATTCCTGAAAATCATTACAGAAGGAACCTTATTTCAAGAATCCATCACCATACTTACAAAGAAAAAAAATGGAGTAGAATTCTACACTCAGACAGAGGTGAAACCCCTCTCTACCCTCCCACCAAAATATAATATGAATAAATGTAGATTCCCAAAGCTAGAAGAAATCAAAGAAAGAAAGAAGTACTTTCAAGCCATGAGATATTGCCATTATGGAAAGCATCCTAGATGCTGGCCTTATCAATATAAAAAGATCTGTCTCAGCAAGAATGTGATTATATATACACTTAAAAGAGAAGATGACTGAGCCCAAATTCAAAAGGAGAAAAAGAAGAGACCCATAAGAAAGGTTCTCAAAATATATAATCTAGGAGAAGATATCTTGGATCTTATTTACCATGCAACTTGCCAAGAATGGATAGATGATGCTATCAATTTCATGGAAGCCCTAGATCCTACTGTGAAAAAGAGGAATAAATTATCTTTAAGACCCCTCTACTGGAGCAAAATGGCTATATCTAGATATCAAAGATTGGAGATCTAAAGCCACAGGAGTCTCAGCTCATAGACAGCCTACACTTGGTAAGAATATTATATAGATCACTCTGCTGCACCCCAATGTAATTTTACTCAAGAAGACATACCAAGAAGACATTGGCTATGATCTCAGTAGTCTTTATGATACTGTTATGGGCCCTAAAAGTAAAAAGCTCATCAGAACTAGTATTGTTATGTAACTATCAAAAAGAACTTACATTCAGTTAATCTCAAGGTCTAGGCTAGCTCTTGAAGAACTTTTCACCAAAGGAGGAACCATTGATCCAGATATAGTTAAAGACAATGGTATGGATATAGATGCTGAAGATGCTTATACTTATTGGAATAATGACTAAAGGACAGTCTGGGACAGACTATTCTTTAGTAGGGGCTGATGTGATAGACTACAAAACATATAACCCAAAATATAGTCAGATAATATGAATACTTAGCATAGTATAGTATCCAGTACAGCAACCATTTGCTGCAGAAAACTGTATAAATAGTCAGATCTCCAGAAAAGGTATATCTGTGCAAGACCTATACACTTATACCAGACCTGCATACCTGTGCTAAACCTGCACATCTGTGCTGAACCTGCATACCAGCATACTGATCTCACATCTCTCTCTGGTAACTTTCACATTATACAAATTTCCACACATACTTTTGATATACTTTTCATTGTTTTTTGAAGAAAGCTTTTAAGACAATAGCAACAAAACAAGGTTCTGGCAAGTGTATTGGTGTGGGAGATGGGCCAGCCTTTAACTGGCAGTATGATAAGAGAGGGATAGATTTGGGACTAGGGTTCTTTGGGCTGACAATAGGTGGAGGAAGGGGGGAGGGGCAAGGGTCAAGCAAGAAGATAGGGGACAGTAGAGTGGTGAGCTTTGTGGCTGCAATCAAGAAGAGTAGAGGAGATAGAGAGGGTGCCAAGGGGTGGAAGACAGTAGGGAAGGAGAAAGAGAAGTCTAGAGTTGCTAGAGAAGCACTCTTTGGAAAGAAGAAGGTGGGGGCTGGAGGAGGTGTGACTAGTATAGCTGCTGGAACTGCTGATGGTGAAGTGATAGCTAATCTGGAAAAAAATCCAGATGTGACTACTGATAACAATAAGGGAGTCCAGGGGGGATTGGGGCTAGTGCAGGAGAGCAATCTATCAGATGGTGTAATGGGCCTGGTGGTAGTACCATTACTCAAGAAGTTGATCTTGGAGTTTGCAATCACAGTAAGCTTCTGGGGGCTAGTAGTAATAGCAAAGATAGTTTTGGGGTTACTGGGGAAGCAGCTGATAGATGTAGTTTCAGTTAAGTTCCTAAAGGAGCTGGAGGGGGTCAAAGTAGGCTTTGTGGAGGAGAAATACCTGATGAATGCTTTGAAGAAGATCACAGTAGGTGAGGTTGTGGTTCCAATATCAAGGTGCTTATACTGGAACCCCAGGGTGGTGCACTTAAGTTAAGGAGGTCCCTACAGTATCAATGGAGGAGACAAGGGATAGAGTCAGTGAGGTGATGAGGGAGTATGGGAATGTTGTCAATATTGAGTTTCAGATGTAAGAGGGGACAACCTTCAGGATGGGAGATGTGGAGGTAAGATTGAGGGTAGCTGGAAGAGAGGTAATGGGGAATGTGAGTGACTGGCCAAGAGCATTGAAGTGGGGCTCTGTTGAGTGCAAGGTATTGAGACTAAAGAGAAGAAGAAGGACTTTCTAACTATGCTGTGGAAGTTGAAAGGAGCTGTGGAGCAGAGAGCAAAGGCCTGGGAGACCTTTGAGGATATGACTATAGTAGAGAAGATTGATGGCAGGAAGGTGTGAGTGGATAAGAAGGTATGGGAGAGAGAGCAGGGGAGGTATATGCAGAAGGATCTACTGGCAAGCTTTAGGGAGAAGGCAGGCATAGGGATGGTGCCTCTCTCAGGATTCAATGACAGACTTGAGACCTCACAGTATGTCCTCAGGCATAAGAAGATTATTAGAGAGGATGAGCCTGGATTCTTTATTGATCTGGATAAGGAGGAAAAAGAATGGGCTAAAAGAAAAAGAGCCTCAGAGAGCATTCTGGAGCAAAAGACTGAGAGAGAGGATATAGTGATGAAGGAGATACAGTGAGTAAGCTTTAGAGTTCCAGATGTCAAGCTTGGAGGAATGATGGTTGGGGTAGAGGGAGAGCAGTCCAGGGTAGATGAAGGTGGGGATGCTGAGGGTATTAGCAGGCCAAGAGAGAGCAAGAGGCCCATGACCCCAGGTGTTGATTACATTGGGGGGGCAGGATGGTTGCTGGCTATGCTTAATGATCTGGTGGTGGATAAACTTGCAGAGGTGGATTTCCATATTCTAGGGCAGATGGAGTGGTATTATATTCCGGCTGGAGAGGGGGTGGTGGATAAGCTGTTAATGGAGGTTATGGCAATCCTGCTAGCAGAAGAAGGATATGAGGTAGATGTGAGGAGGGAAGCTGAGTTGAGGAAGACAGCTGAGAGAATAGTTGAAGACTACTGGGTGGAGAAGGATAGAGCTGAGTTGTGGTAGTCAGTCTATAAGGACTATAGAGAAGAAGCAGAGAAGAAAAATACTGAGAATACTCAGGAGATTGTGGTAGCAATAGAGAGGAGGGAGATTGAGGAGGATGAGGTAGAGGCTGAGCACCTCTTGGACTTGTCTAGGATAGACATTGAGCTGGAAAACTGAAGGGACAGAGAAAGCTGTGATTTCTATACCTATTATTTCTTATGAATAGTATGATTAACATTTTATCTTTGAATATCAATAGATTGTGGGGTGGGGGGTAACAACATCACTTATTTGAATGGCTACAGAGCTTGGAAGCTGATCTCTTTCTTCTGTAGAATATAAGATATAAGGAGGAGGTAGACAGGCTAAATTGGACTAAGGAATGGGGCAGGGTGGCTGAATGGTATGGAAAGGTTGGGATCTTGATTCAAAAAGGCAAAGGAGAACTAGTGGACATTGGGGGTTAGGACAAATACCTTGTGTAGGAATTGTGGAGGCGGCTGGGGTGGGGCCCAATAGTGGTTAGATCATATTACTATTCAGTAGTCTGGAGAGAGAGGATAGACTGATTGGAAGGGCTGCTAGAGGATGGATTGCTGATAGAAGCTGGGGTGGACATTTTTGGTGGGGACTTTAATATAGTACAAGATGCTATTCTGGACTAATCAGATGGGGGAGTAGAAGTGGTGGGCCACAGTGGGGGGCTGGGCAGATGGGAGAAGATTGAGAGGTTGAGCTCTCTGAGAGATGCGAGAAGGGCCAAGTGGGGAGGGATTAAGGTCTTTACATATTGAGTTGATGGACTAGAGATAAGGATTGACTGGATGCTGTCTGCAGACTGCTGGGGAGAGGATGTCTGTCAGGAACTTAGAGTGGTCTGGTGCCCCTGGTTGGATCACTGATACTAGGGCAGGGAAACTTTGGGGGGAGTGGGGAGGGGCCTGGACATTGGCAGCTTAATTGTGCTTTGCTAGAGGATGGAAATCTGTGAGGGAAGTAAGAGGAGAAGGTGGTGACTGGTTTGGCCAGATGGAGGGGAGAGGGGGTCTCAGTGGAGCTCTGGTGGGTAAAACTGAAGAGAGTAGCTAGACTGTACTGTAGTGAAGCAGGGAGGCAAAAAGGGAGGCTTCAGTAGAGGAAAGGTGTGTGGGCATCCTGCAGATTGGAATGGCTGCTAGAGAAGTGGTGAGATTTGAAGGGATATGGGGGAGAGGAGGTGGAGGACTGATGGGTGGCATGAGTTAGGATAGAGATTGAGAAGTTGAAGAGAGTATTGAGGATAGAGGAGGAGAATAGAGTGTAGGGCTTGGGAGAAAAACTTAGGTGGCAGGGGCTAGAGAAAGGAGAGAGGCCAACCAAGTATCTCTCTAGGTTGCTGAGAGTGAGGAGAGTGAAGCAAAGGTGGGAGAGGATTATCAGAAAAGTTGGTTGCTTGATAACTGGGGTCCAGGGGATCCTTGGGGAGCTCAAGAGTCATTGGGAGATACTGTAGAGTAAGAAGGAGGGGGGTGTGGATGGTGAGGCCATTGCAGAATATCTGGAGAACTAGTATCCCCCAGAGGTAGAGGGGCTGGAAGAACTGTCAAAACCAGTGAGAGAGAAGGAGATTCTGCAAGTCTTGGTAGCTACAAAGTCAGAGACTACCCCTGAAGAGGATGAGCTGCCTTGGGACTTCTGGAAGAAGATAATGAAGATAAAGGAGGTGCGCCATGAGATGAGAGATATGTGTAATGAAATAATTGAGGCTGGGTCATAGTTGAGTGGCCAGGGACTGGGGCTGGTGGTACTTCTGTATAAGGGCAAGGGGCAGAGATAGGACTGGAAGAATTGTCAATCAATTATGCTCCTAGATATAGACAGAAAATTAGTCACAATGGTGCTGGTGGCAAGACTGCAAGTGGTGGCACAGCAGGTTCTGGGAGAAAAGCAGCAGAGTTTTATTGGGGACTGGTTGATCAGGGATGGCACAGCTTGGGTGCATGGAGATATTGAAGGAGCTAGGGCTGTGGGAGTAGATGGTCAGCTGGTTTTCTTAGACCAAGAGAAAGCTTATAACAGGGTATAGCAAGTCTGGCTAAGAAAGGTACTGGAGAGGATTAAGATACTGGAGGAGCTGGGGAATATAATTATTAGCCTTCTGAAAGATAGTCAGGTAGCAATCATGATGAATGGACACAGGGGAGTTATCTTTCCCCTTAGGTATGGGGTGCCTCAGGGAGATCTTCTATCATCTATTTTTTATGCTTTGTTCTTAGAGCCACTATTAGATAGAGTGAGGAGAAGAGTCAAAGAATTGATAGTACTAGGTGTGAATTGGAAAGTTGGGGTCTTTGTAGATGATATAGTAGTGGGTCTGGATATCATAGAGAATGTAGCAAAGCTTAAGGAGGCTGTAGGATAGTACAAATGATGCTCTGGGCAGAAACTAAACTAGTACAAGTGTGAAACAATGGTCTTGGGGAATAGATTGGTTGGATGGGACATTATTGGTACAATCATCTCCTCCAGAGAGGCAATATAGTATCTGGGAATCTTCCTCTCAGTATATGGGTCAGTCCTGCCCAAAACCTGGTAGGAGGCCAAGGTGGGAGCTTAGAGAGATGCACTTAGGAGCTGAGGAGAGTGATATATATCCCTAGCTTGTAGAGTGACTATCCTGAATGTTTACTAGATGCTGAAGCTGTGGTATTTAGCATACCATTTGGACTTCTCAGTGTGGGTGATCAAGAGGCTGCTGAAGCTGATAAGGGAGTAGATCTGGGCAGACTGCCAAAGTTAGATCAAGTGGGAGATCTTGGCAATGCCAATAGAGAGGGGAAGCCTGGGTCTGATGGATTTCCTGAAGTATCTGCATTGCCTTTGTGCCTGGTGGTTGAAGAGGGTAGTGATGCTGAGAGGGGGAGATTTGGTTCCATTCATCATGAAAAAATTATTCAGTTCTAAGTGTGTTTATCAGAGATCCACGAATTCTAATATATATTTGTAATAGTATGTTATAAACTCAAATATATTTTACAGACAGGAACATATATATATGGATTTGAACATTTGTTACAGATACAAACATTTTCATTAATGATGGATATGAATTCTTTAATATGAACATAAACTGATATTCCATGGATGCAAACTCTTTAATAAAAGTATGAACTTATATTTATGGACATAAACAGCTTGCAAACAATAGGCAAATACAAGGTAGAATTTTCAAAAA
>RQIL01019365.1:0-10207 GCA_003951145.1 Jimgerdemannia lactiflua | reverse complement strand
TTTTCTTTTTTACGCTCATATTTAATTATATGCACTCTTATTTGCACACGTGCATGTAGGCTCATTTTGGGACACACATACATTTTACACGTGCACGGAAAGCCATTCTCGTCATTGTCAGAAATAAAATCAACGGCGAGCGTTTCATCAACACCAACACGCAAACATGCGAATCTCTCTGTTAAAGGGCACCAAGGGTGACAATTCTGGCGAAATCAGAGTTCATGTCAAGGTTTCCACCGCCGACAATGTCCAGGCTGAGCTCGTTGACAGCCATTCCTTCGATCTTCAAGATATCCAAAGAGATCGATCCATCGCCGTCGACATCTTTACCGTGAAACCCAAGTCTACAGATCTCAGAAAATACGGCAAAAAGTTATTCTGGGCTCTCTTTTCGCAATATGAATCCAGTTCCGCCTGGCGTCTGCTGCAGGAAA
This sequence comes from Jimgerdemannia lactiflua, assembly GCA_003951145.1. Classification (NCBI taxonomy): domain Eukaryota; kingdom Fungi; phylum Mucoromycota; class Endogonomycetes; order Endogonales; family Endogonaceae; genus Jimgerdemannia; species Jimgerdemannia lactiflua. The sequence goes on along the minus strand of RQIL01019365.1, from coordinate 9,770 downwards.
TATTACCGCTTCACTCAAGGGGTCGGATCCTGCTGGATCTAAACGGCGATCACGACCTCGACGTCATTCCCTGGGAGTACGCGTGGGGAAACAATGTGTATCTGACCAATCAGTGCATGTTCACACGCGTGCACAAGCGGAAGGTACCTCAGCTATCGGAACTTCCACTACTTCCGTTGCGCATCGTCACCGTCGTGCCAGACCCCATCGTCCCACCGAATGATGCCAACGCAAAGCAATTTCCAGATCTGCAATTGAGCAATCAGTTTCAAACATTATTCGATGAGTATGCGAAAAACAATCGAACTGTATTATTGCAACGTGTGTTCCCGCCGACCGTTGAGAAAATGTACAAGTTACTTATGGGCAAGCCTGAGATGGCCACGGTGCTTCATTTCATGGGACACTGCGGCTTGCGGAACGACGGTGCGAGGGCCCTCATCTTTGAGAATGACACTGGTAGTCCCGACTTCGTCGATGCGTTGCGCCTCGGTAAGACGCCAAAGAACCTTCGGCTAGCGTTTCTATCTGCCTGCGATACTCGCCATGTCGCCCGAGACCTGGCCGAACACGGCATTCCATACACCATCGGTTCACACTGTCCCCTGCCGGACGACCTGGCCCGCAAGTTTGAGTGCAAATTTTACCAGTTCCTTGCAGGCGGCTGCACGGTCGAAACGGCGATGTTGGAGGCACGTGCGTCAATGCAAGACGCAAACGACACTCGGCAACGTGACTACTTTCCCGGTGCCATGGTGCTCTACTCGTCCACGTTTCGGGAAGAGGATGGTGCGTTCAAGTGCGGTGAGGGCAAACCCACGGTCGAAGCCCACATGCCCCTCCACAACCTTGAAGTCATTTCCATTACGCCGTTTTTTTGTGGACGCAAGAAGGAGCTTATTGATTTAACTGGCGTATTGAGGCGCATGGCGAAGCAAGGGACACAGACCTATAGCGTGTACACCATCACGGGCATCGGCGGTCAGGGAAAGACGACGTTGGCTGAGAAGGCGGTGAGAAAAACGGCGCATCTATTCCCCGGTGGGATCTTCTGTTGGTGGTTTGATCCTTTGGACAAAATTTCGTTCATCAAATATCTTCAGGCCCTGGGTCAGGTTATATTCCAAGAAGACTTCGGTAACGACCTTCTGACATTGGAACCGGCCATTATCAAGAGATTGGTCGGACGTCCGACATGTTTGCTGATCCTCGATCAAGTTGAAAACCTGAAGCGCGCGGAAGGCCAGGGCGATAAGGACGCTGTAGCATTGATAAATTGGTTTCACAAAGTTATATCAGTACCAGATATCGCAGTAAAAATTCTTGCAACGTCGCATCAACGTCTAAGGTGGAAAGCAGAAGAAGACAGGATGCATCTCAATGGTTTTACGGATTTGGACATTGACAGTGGCGTCGAGTTGTTTGTTCAAAAAATTGATGCTCAAGTAAGGCAAAGGATGGAGAAGGAGAAAAATACCACGCAGTTGCTGCACGAACTCGTCAGGCTCGTAGACGGGAATCCATTGTGTCTGGAATCTCTTGGCCACGCAGTCAACTTACCACAATATCATGATGTGTCGCTTGAAGAACTCGTTCATAAACACTACAAAACAATGCTAGCGGATGGCTTACATGGAAATAGAAATATCGAAACCCGTTTCCGATCAGCGATTGATGCCCTTCCTACACAGCAGCTCCTGCTACTATATTTGTGTTCTCTCTTCACCGGACCAATCACACAAGAGGTGCTCACACTCGTCCGTTATTTTGTCGAATATGTTGAAGGATCCATTGAAAGGATCGATTCTAGTAGCGAAGTCATCTTGGAGAACTTGCAGCAACTATACAATCGTGGATTATTGTCTAAAAACGATGATGAATACAGGATTAACGTCGCTCTCAGGGAAGGCGTGAGACTGCATAATTCTATGCTGAAATTCCGACTGCCTTTGCCGATTCCTGGCTTACGGGATGATACATTTATAATTGGCGTCGTTGGACCATCCATGCATGGTGAGCAATGTAACTGATTTTTTCCTCTTCTGTGCCTTTAGTCTAACTCTTAATTATCTTCAATACAGTAAAATCCATAGTTCTCGAATGGCAACTCCGCAACATTCAATCCCATACCCGTAGGGAACGAAGGGCCAGGGCTTTTGGCATATATTACTACACCATCGGAAATGCTGGTCTTCAAGTTTTCAATATTCCAGCCATCAACGAATACAACATTGCAAAGGCCACCGCGCATAAGCATGCTTCATACCGGCAGTTGGTTGTCTTTATGTACAACACATCCGAAGGCAACCACAGCAACTTCTCTCAGTTTTGCAAGGAACAGATAATACCCATTGTACAAGAAAATCAAATCGCTTTCATCCTTTGTTTGTACCATGCTGATGCCAAGTTTGCAGAACCCCCTACAAGGATTGCTTTAGGTTTGATGAATAAAGCCGCGGAAACTTTGCGAGCTGGTCTGGAGAAGACGCACTGGATAGTTAAGACAGAAGCCCCATCTGGTAAGTTAATTTCCATTGGCCCAAAAATGACTATTGTAAATACTACAAACTCGTACCACCATTATCTCAATCTAAGTCCTTACTCAACACGCATATTATAATAGGTATTGCGCCAGCAAGGGGTGGAGCCTATTTGAGTTCCAGTACTTTATCAGGCGAGTGACATCTTTTTACGAAAGAGTGAATGGAAGCAATTAATTGGGGTTGCTAACTTATAGAACTATATTCAACCACTCACAGCATTAAATGATAATATTAATATCGGCATATTGGCAAAGAGGGCTTACCAGAAACTTCACAACAATGTCCACATGGATGGAGCTTTTGTTGGGCGCGAAAATGATCTCAAAAGGTTGGCCGAACTACTCGAAGGCCCTGATCGTTTTATCACTATCAAAGGATTTGGCGGGATTGGAAAAACTGCGTTAGCCCTCCAAGCGTTCAAAAACTTTAATTCTGGCAGTGCTCTTGCGCTATCCCTCGTTGGAACACCGAGATCGAGTCAAGTGATCCAGATGATCGCAGAATTTCTGAATCTTGACACCAAAGGCTTAGGCGATCAGGAGCAGCATTCTAAAGTGCTTCAAAAGTTGGCAGGCGAAGAGGTCGTTTTACTTTATCTCGACAACATGGAAAATGTCAAACAAGCAATGACAGGAGGAGATTCTGAGGCAAAGAAGCATGCAAAGATTTTGATGATTTTTTTCAAAAAATTACCAGAGAACGTCAAGATTCTTGCAACATCAAGAATCGCAATAGGTTGGCCTAATGAAGTGCTGTTCGAGCTGGCTGGTCTGACACCTCACGATGGCATGCTGGTCTTTCGACAGTGGACCCCTCAGCGTTCGAAAACGGAGAATATAGATGCCGAAAGTAGAAAGGAGCTTAGTCGTGTAGTTGACGGCCACCCATTGTCGCTTCGACTTCTAGGAGGTGTGTTCGACAATTGTAAGGAATCTGTTGAACAATTCATCAACAACATCCGTGATCGACTTCCAGCCGCTGTGAATGAAGAATCAATTGATGAACGGCATGAATCGATAAACGCCTGTATCAAGTACACCTTTGATTACTTAGATGCTACGCTTGGGAGCTTCCTCGGTCAGTTGAGGGCGTGGAAGGTTCCATTTACATCAACGCTCGCGATGAAGGCTTTAGAGTATAGCACTGCTGCGTCATCATCCGGGGTTGTGGCCGACAATTTACATAAACTTTGGCAACGAAGCTGGCTATTCCTCCGCAAATACGAGGAAGACCCGTTCCTGGGTGACTGGCGCCCGAAGATTATCGAAACTGACACAGTGTTCTATAGTCTGCATCCTCGGCTACACGACTTCCTCAATGACCAGTTTGGTAACATCGAGGATGCTATACCCAACGATGCAGAAATTCAATTCTACTTGGCACTGTGTTATGGAGTAGGATTCGGCGTTGTAAGTGATCTATCGAAGCAAATTGAGTGGTGCACTAAGGCTACGACAAACGGACATTTGGAGGCACAGTTGATCCTTGCTGCATGCTATCAGGGAGGGTGCGGGGTTCGCCAAGACAAGAAGAGGGCATTCGATTTGTACTTGAAGGCTGCAGAGGCGGGCGACAAACAAGCACAAGCCGAGATTACATCATGTTACCAGTGGGGTATTGGTGTCAACAAGGACAAGGACAGAGAGACTTATTGGGAGCAGCGTGCCCAAGACAACAAGCCAGCGTCCCTGTCGATCAAGTTCGACCTTTCACTTCCGCTGATACATCGCGCAGCAGAACGTGGTCATGTGACATTGATCAGATCACTGATGGAGCAGTCCATGGCGAACGTCAATGTGAGGGACAGACTGGGTCGAACGCCATTGCATGTGGCTGCACTTATTGGGCACATTGAGTTAATTGAGTTACTCACGTTTGAATCCGATACAGACACAAACGAAAAGGACCTGCACCATAGGACGCCACTGCACTATGCTGTATATGGAGGACACGTCCAAGTCGTATGGTTTCTCGTGGCCGAGTTAGAGGCAGACGCTAATGCCAAAGACGATGATGGATGCACACCACTGCACCTTGCTGCGCATAACGGGCACGTCGAGGTCTTGATGTTGCTTGTGGCCAAGTTCGGGGCGGACGTCAACGCCAAGAAAACCGATGGATGGACGCCGCTTCACTCCGCTGCGCATAACGGGCACATCGAGGTCGTGAGGTTGCTCGTGACTAAGTTCGGAGCGGACACCAAAGCCAAGGAAAACGATGGATTGACATTGCTTCACCTCGCCGCGCAAAACGGGCACGTCGAGGTTGCGAGGTTGCTCGGGACGGACGCCAATGACAAGGAAAACGACGGATGGACGCCGCTTCACCTCGCAGCGCACAACGGGCACGTTGAGATCGTGAACTTGCTCATGTACGAGTTCGGGGCGAATGCTAACGTCAAGGAAAACGATGGATTGACGCCTCTTCACCTCGCTGCAGAGAACGGACACGTCGAGGTTGTGAGGTTGCTGGTGGCCGAGTTCGGGATGCATGCCAATGACAAAGAAAACGATGGAGGGACGCCGCCTCACCTCGGGGCGGACATCAACGACAGGGAAAATGATGGATGGATGCCGCTTCACCTCGCTGCGCACAACGGGCATGTCGAGGTCGTGAGGTTGCTCGTGGCCGAGTTCGGGACAGATGTCAACACCAAAGAAAATGATGGATGGACGCCACTTCACCTCGCTGCGCGGAACGGCCACGTCGAGGCCGCGAGGTTGCTCGTGGCCGAGTTTGGAGCGGACAACAAAGAAAACGACGGATGGACGCCGCTTCACCTCGCTGCACTCAATGGGCATGTCGAAGTTGTGAGATTCCTCGCGGCCGAATTCGAGACAAACGCCAGCGACAAGGAAAATGGTGAAAAGACGCCGCCTCACCCGGCTGCGCAGGACGGGCATGTCGAGGTCGAGTTTGGGGCGAATGGCAACGCCAAGAAAAACGATGGATGGACGCCGCTTCACCTCGCTGCGCAGAACGGGCATGTCGAGGTCGTGAGGTTGCTCGTGGCCGAGTTCGGTACGAATGTCGACGCCAGGGAAAATCATGGATTGACACCGCTTCACATCGCTGCACAAAACGGGCACGTCAAAGTCGTGAGGTTGCTCGTGGCCGAGTTCGAGACGGATGCAAGCAACAAGGAAAGCAATGGACGGACGCCGCTACACTCCGCTGCGCGAAACGGTCATGTCGAGGTCATGAGGTTGCTCGTGAACGAATTCGGGGCAGATGCCAGAGACAAGGAAAACAATGGACGGACGCCGCTTCACTCCGCTGCGCAGAATGGACATGTCGAGGTCGTGAGGTTGCTTGTGACTGAATTCGGGGCGGACGCCAACGCTAAAGCCAATTACGGATGGACGCCGCTTCACCTCGCTGCACAAAACGGGCATGCCGAAGTTGTGAGGTTGCTCGTGACCAAGTTCGAGGCAGATGCCAACGGCAAGAAAAATAATGGACGAACGCCCCTTCACTTCGCTGCGGAGAACGGGCATGTCGAGGTCGTGAGGTTGCTCGTGGCCGAGTTCGGGGCGGACACCAACGCCAAAGCCAACTACGAACGGACGCCGCTTCACCTCGCTGTACACAATGGGCACATCGAGGTCGTAAGATTGCTCGTGGCCGAATTCGGGGCGGACACCAGCGCCAAGGAGTACAATGGATGGACACCGCTTCACTTCGCTGCAGAGAAAGGGCACGTCGAGGTCGTAAGGTTGCTCGCGGCCAAGTTCGGGGCCGACATCAACGCCAAGGAAAGCGATGTATGGACATTGCTTCACCTCTCTGCGCGGAACGGGCACGTCGGGGTCGTAAGATTGCTCGTGACCGAGTTCGGGGCGGATGCCAGCGCCAAGAAAAACAATGGATGGACGCCGCTTCACTCCGCTGTACAGAACGGACACGTCGAAACCATAAGATTGTTCCTGGCCGAGTTCGGGGCGGACGCCAACGACAAGGAAAACGATGGATGGACGTCGCTTCACCTCGCTGTGTGGAATGGGCACGTCGAGGTCGTGAGGTTGCTCTTGGCCAGATTCGGGGCGGACGTCAATACCAAGAAAAACAATGGATATACACCGCTTCACCTCGCTGCGCACATCGGGCACGTCGAGATCACGAGGTTGCTCATGGCCGAGTTCGGGGCGGACACCAACGCCAAGAAAAACAATGGAGGGACGCCACTTCACTTAGCTGCACAGAATGGGAATGTCGAGGTCGTGAAGTTGCTCGTGGCCGAGTTCGGAGCGGTCGTCAATGCCAAGACCAACCACGGATGGACGCCGCTGCACATAGCCGCGAATAACGGAAACGTCGAGGTCGTGAAGTTGCTCGTGACCGAGTTCAGGGCGGATGTGAACTGTATTTGCAATCACAATGCAACACCACTTCACTTAGCTGCACAAAATGGGAATGCCGAGGTCGTGAAGTTGCTCGTGGCCGAGTTCGGAGCGGCCGTCAATGCCAAGACCAACCACGGATGGACGCCGCTGCACGGGGCCGCGAATAACGGAAACGTCGAGGTCGTGAAGTTGCTCGTGGCCGAGTTCAGGGCGGATGTGAACTCTATTTGCAACCACAATGCAACGCCACTGCACTATGCTGCTTCTTGCGGGTCTATGGAAATTGTGATGTTTTTGGTAGTGGATTTCTGTGCAAATGTGAATGCTACGGATAATGATGGTGATGCACCCCTGGTATGGGCTGCAGAAAATGGACATGCCAACATTGTTAAAGTCCTGGTGACTGGATTTAGAGCAGATGCGAACGCCAAGGGCAACAACGGGAATATCCCTCTGCACTACGCCGCAAAAAATAGGCATGTTGAGGTGGCGAAGATCTTGATAGGCGAGTTCGGGTCAGATGTGAATGCCAAAGACAAAGACGATAATACATCACTGCACTTTGCCACTAAACAAAGGCACATTGGGATGGTAAAGTTACTAACCAGTGAATTTGGAGCGAATGCAAACATAAAGGACAAGGACGGTTATATACCGCTGCAATATGCTGAACAGCAAGGGGATGTCGAAATGGTGAAGTTACTCGCAGATGCACTCGATGCCGACAAATACGTTAAAGACATGGACAATGAAACACCGAAACTTGGAACCGCGCTGAACGTTATTCCTCATCCCGAGCACCAGGATAAAAGGATGTTCGCAAACACAATAGTATCTTTCGAGCAGAGACAAGAAATCTCCACAGACGAAGATGCCAAGATAATTATTTCCACGGACCGTGCTGCTGCCCCCCGTAAGATTAAGGCAGGAAAGACAAAACCGGCTGCCTCGTCTTCAACTGCCACAGATTCAAAGTCCCGTAGCACCTCAAAGGTGATCTCAGATGTAAGTGTTTATTATATCTTTTTATATTGCTAGCCCTGTTCCAACCCTCTCTCATTTATTTCTAAAAACAATAGTTAAACAGTATCCCAGCCATGACACCTAATAAACCCCACAAGGCAACTCTGACTAAAGCCTCCTCTGCCAAGAAAACTACCCCGGTCAGGTCTAATGCGCACCCCAAGAAACCTGTTGCACGAGACTCTAAGCCTGTAGTAGCCGAAAAGCAGGCTCCGGCCAAGGCCGCCCCCACATCTTCGGAGAAACTTGCCACAGCTCGAAAATCCCGAAGCGCCCCAAATGTGGTCTCTACTGTAAGGGTTTATTTATCATTTTGTGTTACGAGCTCTATTTTAGCCCTCTCTTATAATTTCCCAAATGCAATAGATAAATATCACCTCAGCCATAACACCCAAGAAACCCCACACAGCAACTCTGACAGAGGCCACCTCTGTCAAGAAGACTGCCCCAGCCAAGGCTTCCACGTACCCCAAGCTTATTTCAGGCGAAAAACAGGCTCCGACCACCACATCTCTGATGAAACCAACCATAGCTTGACAATCCCGAAGCGCCCCAAATATGGCCTATGCAGTAAGGGTTTATTTGTGTTTTGTGTTACTAGCCCTGATTCAACACTCTTATAATTTCCAAAATACAATAGATAAATATTACCTCAGCCATAACACTCAAGAAACCCCACACAGCAACTCTGACAGAGGCCACCTCTGCGAAGAAGACTGTCCTGGCCAGGCCCTAAGCCTGTCTCAGTCAAAAAGCAGGCTCCGGCCAAGGCCGCCCCTACATTTTTGAATAAAGCTCACCATGATTAACAAAATTAACCCAGAGTTCATCACTGTCATCATTGAAAATTCAGAACCCAGTGCATCCAACCCCATAATTGTATTCTGAACTTATCAACTTCTCTAGCACTCTTTCAAATGAGCAGCTCTGCTCCTCCACTTCAGAATCAAGCAATTAACAGAATAAGAAAATGTCACTACTCACAACATATTGATACCTAATTCTAAACATTGGTCTTGAACATCTATTGGCTACTGAAATTATGATATCTCAGATACCATCTCAACTTCTCAGGGTGAGTGGTGAAAAGACTTGTAAAAGTGATGACTGGATGGTTATAAAAGGGGAAGAGGCTCAAGTGAGCTGGGATGTTCTGACATTGAAGACCACAGATGGCAGTCTCAGACTTGTTGACCCCTGGTGGAGACTCAGGGCATTCAGAGGATGGTGGGGGAGGAGAATGGTGAAGCTGGGGGAAGACAAGTAGGGTAAACTAGCTAAGAACAATTGAAGGTTATGCTTTTGCCCTTGGGGAGAGGATGGCTAGAACCTTAGGAGCATTTTGTAAGTGACAAACATTGGCCAAATTAATTGTAACACAATCCCTAATACAGTTGTCAATTTGATATATAGTTATCTGAGGGCAATGTCAATTGGCGGCCCCTTTCTCTGCTACCATACCGGTTACAAGGTATGGTGGGCGACCAGCCGAGTCCCCTTTTCCCAACTCACAACCCCCTCTACCTCAGTGCGGTTTGCTGTACCTGTTGCAGGGCAGTGGGAGGAAGGCAATGGTGATGAGTTGCCCCTCTTTCGGTGTCGGATCGGTGTTTTCTCCACTTTTTCGTGGTTCTGGTGCCTCCAGCTGCGTCTGGGGTGTACCTGTCTTGGTGCGGCGCTTTTCTTCCTTTGTCGTCATCAACAAGGTGTCATCTCGGTGTGTCACGGGCTACATAGGGAGTCGGCCGACCGTGGGCATCAAGTGCCAGTGTAGGTTACCTGCAGGTTTTCAGTGCCTGTGGTGGGGCCCTCTGAGTCTTGGTGAGCTTCCTGGCGAGCGCGGTTCTGGCGTAGGTGACTG
>RQIL01019354.1:0-10207 GCA_003951145.1 Jimgerdemannia lactiflua | reverse complement strand
TTTTCCTTCTATAGACCATAGCTTTATTTATTACTTTAATATCTATCTAATCATTTTATTTGTCCTCATACCACATCAGTAGCCCCAGCTCTCTCCTTGTTACCCTACTTCCATATTACCACTCATGTTATACACACTTTTCACATACTTTTTGAATAGTTTATTGAAGAAAGTGACTATCAAAATGGCAGTGATTCAATCTTCTGATTGGTGTACTGGATCTGGAACTAGTGTGGCATTTGAGTGGCAGCAAGGAAAAGAAGGATATGGGCTGGGGATGGGGCCTTTTGGGAAGGTAACTGGTGGGAGTAGAGATGGAGGAGGATGAGGAGCTGAAGGAGATGAGAGTAGCAAGAGACTGTTGAGCTTTGCAGTAGCTGTAAAGAATGGAGCTGGAGATAGTGACAAGGATAGATAGCAGTGAGTTGGAGGGGCAAAGGGGAAACCCAGTAGGAGTGGTGGAGCTAGGCTAGGCATAGGAGTGTAGAAGGCCAGTGGTATTGGGGCAAGCAGGGGGGGCAGGACTGCTAATAATAGTAAGACTGGGAATCTGGAAAAAAAAGGAGATGTGACTACTGATCAAACCAAGGAAGCAGCTGAGGGTTTGAGGGTAATGTATAAGGGAGACCTGACTGATGGTGTAACAGGGTTGGTGGTGGTACCATTACTCAAGAAATCTATATTGGAATTTGCCATCATACTAAGCTTCTAGAGGCTGGTGGTAATAGCTAGAACAGTATTGGTGCTCTTGGGCAAACAGTTGAGTGATGTGGCCTTAGTGAAGTTTTTGAAAGATTTGGAGGGAGTTAAAGTTGGGTTCATCAAGAAGGAGCATATGGTGGCAGCAGTGGCTAAGAGTATGTAAGTGGGTGAGATTGCAGTACTGATGACATGGTGTCTTTATTGGGACCTTCAGGTAGTACATCTGGTGGTCAAAAGAGTCCTCATGGTTTCAATAGAGAAGACAAAGGACAGGGTTGGAAAGGTGATGAGAGAGTATAGCAAAGTCATTGATATTAGATTTCAGCTATAAGAAGGGACTTCCTTCAGAACTGGAGATATGGAAGTGTGGCTGAGAGTAGCAGAAAAGGAGGCAATAGAGAAAGGAAGTGACTGGCCTAGGATGATGAATTGGGAACCCTTTGAGTACAAGGTGTCTAGAGTTAAGAGTACTGAGAAGGAGGAGGAAGATCTGTTAATGGCACTCTGGGAGTTGGATGGGGCAGTTGAGTAGAGAGAGAGAGCATGGCAAGCCTTTGAAAAGCGACAATAATGGTGGAAGTCAATGGAAAGAAAATCTGGGTAGATAAGAAGATTTGGAAGAGAGCACAGGAGAGGAAGTGGTAACAGGAACTTCTTGCAGGACTCAAGGTGGGTACTACAAGTGGGGGGCTCAGAGAAGGAATGGCAGTGGGGAATGGCAGAAGGGGTCTGGGGGCTCATGGCTCACTGAACATACTCTTCAGAGGAGGAGGACAGGAGAGATAGAGGGGCCTTTCATTGAGGACTAGGTGTCAGAGGAAGATACCAATAAGGGCAGAGGAGTCAAGATATCAGAAGATACCACTGGAGCTGCTGGGGTGGAGGTAGAGGATATTGTGATGAAGGGTGCAAAGAATATTCAATTTGGAGTCCCAGATGTTGTCTTGGGGGAACAGGTAGTTGGAGTGACTGGAGAGAATCTGGTGGATACATCTGATGAGAAGTGAGATAAGTTGGCCAGTATTGATTTGAGTGGAGGGCAAGAAGGAGAAAAAAGGGCAGTGACTCCTGGGGGGAAGTGTATGAGAGAGGGGTCTTAGATGTGTAGAATGGTGACAGAATTGACAGATGAGGTGTTGGGTAATGTGAACTTCCAGCTTATGAGTGAGAAGGACTGAAGTGATATTTTATATGGGATTGGAGTTGTGGGGAAACTGATGGTGGAATGCTTGGCAAGGCTGTTGGAGAATGAAGGATATGAGGTAGATAATGTCTGGGACATGGAGTTGAAGGAGGCAGCCAGGAAGATAGTAGTCACTGGGTGGAATATCTGGAATAGGGCAGAGTTGTGGAAGGTAGTATGTAAGAACTATTGTACAATGATGGAAGAGAAGGACACAGTGGCAGTCCAAGAGATCTTGGTAGAGTTAGAGATTAGGAAATGGGAGAAAACTGAATTAGAAGCTGAGAGAGAGCTGGACTTGTCAAGGATGGACCAGAATCTGGAGATTTAGAGTAGAACTTCAACTTAAACATTATTCAATATAAACAGTATAACCAATGTTTTTTCACTAAATATCAATGAGCTAAGGGGATGAGAGGTGTCAAAACATTTTTGCATAGATTAAAGACTTAGAAGTGGATGTTTTTCTACTTCAGGATATGAGATGTGAGGATGAGGAGGACAAGCTGAACTGGTTGAGAGAGTGGGGAGGGGTGGTGGAATGGTAAGTAAAGGTTGGAATTCTGATATGAAAGGGCAAAGGAGAACTGAGGGACATTGGGAGCTGGGGAGATCACTTGCTATTGGGGATATGAGTGAGGCTGGGGTGGGGGCCAGTAGTATTAGGATCTTGCTACTGTCCAGTGGAAAGAGGATTGAGAGTAGCTTGGATAGAGAAGTTGTTAGACAGTGGCACTTTGGCAGAAGTTGGGGTTAACATACTTGGAGGGGACTTTAATATGGTCAGGGATGCTATTGTGGATCCCTCTGATGGTGGGCTAGATGGGTCTGGCAGAAGTGGGGGGCTGGACAGATGGGAGGAGGTGGAGAGACTGAGTGCTATAAGAGATGCAGGGTGCCAGAAGTTGGGGACTGGGCTGTCTTTACCCATTGAGTGCATGGACTGGGAATATGGATTGACTGGATTCTTACAGCTGACTGTTAGGGGATAGATGTCTGGAAAGAATTGAAGGTATTATAGTGCCCCTGGTCAGACCACTGGGGGTAGTGGGGCAGGGAACATTTGGGGGGAGTGGGGATGGGCCTGGACATTGGCAACTAAACTGCACTTTGTTAAAAGATAAGAAGGTGTAGGGACAATAGAGTGAAGAGGTGACAGACAATAAAGTACATTAGAGAGGGAAAGGCATTGCAGTAGGGGATCAGTGGCTGAAGTTGAAGGCCATGGCTCAGGTTTTTTGGGGGGAGGTGGGGAGAATGAAGGGGAAATTTAGAAGAAAATGGATGGTGGAAATCTCACACTAGCTGGAGAGCCTCCTGCTGGAATTGACTGGTGGCCATGAGTGTGCTAAGGAGAAGGGCAAGGAGTGGAGAGTGGAGAGAGTGAAGATGGAAATTGAATAGCTAAAGATTGCCTCAAGGGAGAAAGAGGAGCTAAAAGTTCAAGGAATGGTGGCAAGACTGAGGTGGCAGGGGCTAGAGGATGGAGAAAGACCCATGAAGTATCTTATCAGACTTCTCAGAGTATACAAGGTGTGGCAGAAGTGGAAGGGTATTATAGGAGAAGATGGCAAAATGGTGACAGGGGTGCAGGGTATCCTGGGCTCACTCTAGGAGCGATGGGACAATCTCTGGAGTGAGGAGGAGGGAGGGGAGGATGGGAGGACTATTAAGGGATTCTTGGAGAAGTGGACCCCTCTGACAGCTGAGGGGTTGGGGGATCCTACCCACTCCATCTGAGAGAAAGAAATCTTGAAAGTCTGTTAGCCACAAAGAATAGGACAGTACCAGGGGAGGAGGTCTGCCATGGGATTTTTGGAAGAGAATGGTGGATATTGCAGGAGTACTCAAGGAGATGAAAGAGATGGGTGGGGCTGTGATCAACTCAGGAAAATGGCTAGGGAAACAAGAGTTAGGGATAGTGGTGCCCCTGTTAAAAGACAAGGGACTAAGAGAGGATTGGAAGAATTGGAGACCAATTATGCTTTTGGATATGGATAGGAAGCTGGTAACAAAGATACTGGTGGCACATCTACAGACAGTAGCGCAACAAGTCCTGGGAGAAGAACAGCATAGCTTTGTTGGTGGGAGGCTAAATAGAGATTGCACAGTTTAGATGCATGGTGTCATTGAAGGGGTGAGGGCTGCAGGGATGGATGGAAGACTGGTCTTCTTCAATCAAGAGGAGGTATATGACAGGGTGTACTGAGTGTGGTTAGGGAAGGTCTTGGCAAGAATTGGAATCCCAGGGAGACTGGGTCAGGCCATTATGCAGCTGCTGGAGGGGAGCAAGGCAGCCATAATAGTGAATGGCCATCAAGGAGTTCTATTTCCATTAGGGAGAGGAGTTCTACAAGGGGACCCTCTGTCTCCAATTCTGTATGCTCTGCCACTGGAGACACTTCTGGATAGAATTAGGTGGCAGATTGGAGGGTTGACTGTGTTAGGGATAAACTGGAAGGTGGGTGTCTTTATAGATAATATGGTAGTTGGTCTGGACTTGGCCCAAGATGTGGGGGAGCTCAAGAAGGCAGTTGGCTGGTATGAAAGGTGCTCTGGCCAGAAGCTGAACTGGCATAAGTGTGAGATGATGGTACTGGGAAATGGAATTGTCAACCTTCTTCCATTATCACTCATACTACACACACTTTTCATATACTTTTTGAATGGTTTATTGAAAGGTATGGACTGGAGATAGGGTCTTTCGAGAAGGCAACTGGTAGAAGTGGAGGAGAAGAAGAATGAGGAGCTGAAGGAGAGAGGAGTGGCAAGGGTCTGATGAGCTTTATGGTGGCTATAAAGAATGGGGCTAGAGGTGGTAGATCAGGCATAAGGGTGCAAGGGATCAGTAGAGATGGGGCTAGCAGGGGTGGCATAACTGCTGATAATAATAAGACTGGAAATTAGGAAAAAAAAGGAGATATGACTGCTGATCAAACCAAGGAGATGGCTGAGAGTTCAAGAGTGATGCACAAGGGGGACCTGGCTGATGGTGTAACAGAACTAGTGGTGGCACCATTACTCAAGAAATCTATTTCAGAATTTGCTATCACACTGAGCTTCCAGGAGCTGGCAGTGACAGCTAGGATGGTGTTGACACTCTTGGGCAAATAGCTAAGTGATATGGCATCAGTGAAGTTTTTGAAAGTTCTGGAGGAAGTCAAAGTTGTGTTCATTAAGGAGGAGCATATAGTGGCAGCAATGGTCAAGAGAATGTGAGTGGGTGAGATCATAGTCCTGATAGCATAGTATCTTCATTGGGACCCCCAGATGGTACACCTGATGATTAAGAGAGTCCCCACAGTTTCAATGAAGGAGACAAAGAACAGGATTGGAAAGGTGATGAGGGAGTATGGCAAAGTTATTGATGTTGGCTTTCAGCTGTTAAAGGGGACTTCCTTCAGGACTGGAGATGTAGAAGTGTGACTGAGAGTGGTAGAGAAGGAGACAATGGGGAAAGGAAGCAATTGGCCTAGGATGATAAAGTGGGAGCTCTTCAAGTGCATGATGTCTAGGGTCAAGGGCACTGAGGAGGAGGAGGAAGACCTGCTAATGGTACTCTGAGAATTGGATGGGGCAGTTGAGCAGAGGGAGAGAGCATGGCATGTCTTTGAAAAAGCTATAATGGTGGTAGAAGTCAATGGGAAGAAAATCTGAGTGGATAAGGAGATTTGGGAGAGGGCTCAGGGAAGAAAGTGATAACAGGAACTCCTTGTAGAGCTCACCTCAGGCAACACAAGTAGGGGGCCTGGAGGAGGGATGGCAGTGGAGAACAGGCAGAAGGGGTTGGGGGGCTCATGGCTTTCTGAGCATACTCTACAGAGGAGGCAGCCAGTGGAGATGAAGGAGCCTTTCTTTGAGAACTGGGTACTGGAGAGAGAGGCCAGTAAGAACAAGGAAATCAAGCTGCTGAAAGATACCATTGAAGCCTCTGGGGCTGAGGTGGAGGATGTTATAATGAAGAGTGTAAAGAATATTCAATTTGGAGTCCTGGATGTTACCTGGGGGGGACAGGTAGTTGGGGTAACTGGAGAAGATCTGGTGGATGCATATGATGAGAAGTGAGATAAGTCATCCAGTACTGGGTTGAGTGAAGAGCAAGATGGAGGACAAAGGTCAGCAACTCCTAAAAGAGAGCACATGAGAGAGGGGCCTTAGATGTGCAGGATGGTAATAGAATTAGAAGATAAGGAGTTGGGGGATATAGACTTCCAGCTGATGAGTGAGAAGGCCTAGAGTAATATCTTGTATGGGGTTGGAGTTGTGGGGAAGCTGATGGTAGAATGCTTGGCAAGGCTGTTGGAGGACAAAGGGTATGAGGTGGATACTGTCTGGAAGGCAGAGTTGAAGGAGATGGTGGGGAGGATAATAGTCACTGGATGGAATACCTGGAATGGGGCAGGGTTGTGGGAGGCTGCATGTGAGGACTACCATATAATGATGGAAGAGAAGGACACAGTGGTAGGACAATAGATCTTGGTAGAGTTGAAGGCTAGGGAGGAATCCAAGCTGAAAGCTGAGAGAGAGTTGGACTTGTCAAGGATGGACCAGAATCTGGAGATTTAGAGTAGAACTTCAACCCAAACATTATTCAATATGAACAGTATAACCAATGTCTTTTCACTTAATGTCAATGGGCTAAGGGGATCAGGGAGGCATTGAAACATTTTTGCATAGCTTAAGAATTTGGAAGCAGATGTTTTTCTACTTTAGGATATATGATGTAAAGATGAGGAGGACAAGTTGAGATGGTTGAGAGAGTGGGGAGGGGTAGCAGAATGGCAAGAAAAGGCTGAAAATCTGATAAGAAAGGGCAAAGGAGAACTGAGGAACATTGGGGGCTGGGGAGATTACTTGCTATCAGGGATATGGGTGAGGCCAGGGTGGGGGCCAGTAGTGGTGAGATCTTACTATTGTCCAGCAGAAAGAGGATTGAGAGTAGCTTGGATAGAGAGGTTGTTGGACAGTGGAACTTTGGGGGAGGTTGGAGTTGATATACTTAAAGGAGACTTTAATATGATTAGGGATGCTGCTGTGGATTGCTCTAATGGTGGGCTAGTTGGAGTAGATAGAAGCAGAGGGCTGGACAGATGGGAGGAGGTAGAGAGACTGAGTGCCTTAGGAGATGCAGGGTGCCAGAAGTGGGGGAACTGAGCAGTCTTTACCCATTGGGTGCATGGACTGGAAACAGGAATTGACTGGATTCTCATGGCCAACTATTGGGGGAGAGACATCTGGAAGGAATTGGAGGTATTGTGGTGCCCCTGGTCAGACTACTGGTGGTAGCAGGGCAGAAAACATTTTGGGAGAGTAGGGATGGATGCGGATATTGGCAACTAAACTACACTTTGTTGGAAGTCAAGAGGGTGTGGGGATAATGGAGTGAAGAGATAGCAGACAATATTGTATATTGGAGGAGGGAAGGTATTGCCATAGGGGATCAGTGGCTGAAGTTGAAGGCTGCTGCTTAGGTATTTTAGGAAGAGGTGGAGAGAGTGAAGGGGAGACTTAGAAGAAAGAAGATGATGGAAATTTCATGCTGACTGAAGGGCCTCCTATTGGATTCAGCTGGTGGCCATGAGTGTGCCAAGGAGGAAGGTGAGGAGTAGAGAGTTGAGATGGTGAAGATGGAAATTGAAGAGCTGAAGGCTACCTCAAGAGAGGAAGAGGAGATATAAGTTCAAGAAATAGTGACAAGATTGAGGTGGCAGGGGCTGGAGGAAGGAGAAAGGCCCACAAAGTATTTTACCAGACTTTTAAGAGTATGCAAGATGTGGCAGAGATGGGAGGGTATAGGAGAAGATGGAGAAATAATAATAGAGGTGCAGAGTATTCTGGGCTCTCTTTATAGGAGATGGGGCAACCTGTGGAGTGAGGAGGAGGGAGGGGAAGATGGGAGGATTATTGAAGAGTTCTTGGAGGAGTAGACCCCTTTGGTGGCTGAGGAGTTAGGAGATCTGACCCACCCTATCCAGGAGGAAGAAATCTTGGAAGTGCTGTCAGCTACAAAGAATGAGACAGCACCAAGAGAGGATGGTCTGCCATGGGACTTCTGGAAAAGAATGGTGGACATTGAAAGAGTACTCGAGGAGATGAAGAAGATGTGTGGAGCTGTGATCAACTCAGGAAAATGGCTAGGGGGATAGGAGTTAGGATTAGTAGTACTCCTTTATAAGGATAAGGGGTTGAGAGAGGACTGGAGGAATTGGAGACTCATCATGCTTTTGGATATGGATAGAAAGTTGGTAATAAAGATACTGGTAGCATGTTTATAGGCAGTGAAACAACAAGTTCTGGGGGAAGAACAGTGTGGCTTTGTCAGCAGGAGGCTGATCAGAGATAGCACAGCATGGGTGTATGGTATTATTGAGGGGGCAAGGACTGCAAGGGTGAATAGAAGGCTGGTCTTCTTGGATCAAGAGAAGACATATAACAGGGTGCACTGAGTGTGGTTGGGGAAGGTCTTAGTGAGAATTGGAATCCCAGAGAGACTGGGTTAGGCCATCATTCAGCTGCTAGAGAGGAGTAAGGTGGCCATAATCATGAATAGCCATCAAGGATTTCCATTTTTACTAGGGAGAGGAGTGCTACAAGGGGACCCTCTGTCCCCAATTCTATATGCTCTATCACTGGAACCACTTCTAGATAGGATTAGGTGGTGGATTGGTGGGTTGACTGTGTTAGGGGTAAACTAGAAGGTGGGCACCTTTGCAGATGACATGGTGGTTGGTCTGGGCTCTGTCCAAGATATAGGGGAGCTCAAGGAGGCAGTTGGCTGGTATGAAAGATACTCAGGTCAGAAGCTGAACTGGCACAAGTGTGAGATAATGATACTGAGGAATGGAATTATTGGTGGCAATATTATTGGATCTGTGGTGCTAGCAGGGGAAGCAGTCCAATACTTGAGCATCTTCCTTTCAGTATATGGTTCAGTGCTGCTGAGGGCCTGGTGGAAGAGGAGGGTGTGAGTATGGGGGGACTCACTATAAAGCTGAGGGGGGCACTACATCTCTTTGGCAGGATGAGTGATGATTCTGAATGTTTCTGGATACCAAAGCTATTGTATCTGGCATACCATTTGGACTTTCCAGCTTAGGTGGTGAAGAGACTGCTTAAGTTGGTAAAGGATTAGATCTGGGCAGGGAGGCAAAGTCAGATTAGCTGGGAGGTCCTCACCCTACCTGTGGAGCATAGTGGACTTGGACTTGTGGACTTTCCCAAGAGGCTCCATTGCCTGTGAGCTTGGTGGGTCCAAAGAGTAGTGGTGCTGAGAGGGAGAGGGTGGGTTTCCCTGATGCAAAAGATATAGGAAGAAAGATATGCCCCCTGGGGAACATCTGGTGACTTTTGGAGGTGGTTGGATGTGGCAGCAGTAAGAGGCTGAGGTATTGAGGATTCTGGTGGGGAGTGATTGAAGGTGCACATCAGATTGGACTTCAATGAGAGGAGAATGTGGTAGAGGAACACTGGGGCCTGGGGATGTGGCAGTGGCACAAGCTATTACTGGGAGGGTCACTGGTGATTGACTTCTGTCTTGAAAAAGGGGTGGAGAGCCAACAGGGCTTTGGCCTGGATCTCTGGCCAGAAGGGTGGCAAAGTATCAGGATTGGAGAGGAGTGGAATTGGTCAGGCCTATGGGCTTGGAGAGCAGAGGTGAAGAAGTGGATCCCCCTGAAGTTCTGGGTAGTATGGTGGAGAGTGATGAGGCGAAATGTGATGCTGAAATAGGACTGGACATTTGGTGGAAGGAGGAGACTTTGAGTATGAGTCGACATTGGTTAGGGGAGTGTGAGATATTTGCAGATTTTTGGGGAGAGGTGGGGCAGTGTCTGGGTGGTATAAGTAGGGAGTGCAGGTGGGAGAGGTGGGATGTACTTAGGGCAAGAGTGTTCAGCATGGTAGGAAATGAGTGGCTTACTCTGGGGTGGGCCACTGCAGTATGGTTAGAGATGGTGGGACATTGGCTGGCAGTCTTTGAGGAGGGGAGAAAGTTGTCCCTGAGAGTAAAGATAGTGAGATAGCAGTGGTTAATTGGAGATATACTGACAGGTTGGCAGAGGGGATGGGGCTCTGGGGAGGGGCACTGTAGGAAGCTAGTGGAAGTCATATATAGCAAGAGTGAGAGTTGAGTGCAGGTGATTGGCAATGAGGTAGTGTTTGAGAGAGTAGGAGTGGGGGGGAGGTTGAGTATAGGGGTAGAGTAGGGAGGAGAAGGCTGGCTACTGATATGGTATGAGGATGATTGAAATGTTTAAACAGGTATTCAGTAATAAATGAGGCTATGGCCTATCCCTTAGATGGTATTAAAATGCAGCCAAATTT
>RQIL01019343.1:0-10208 GCA_003951145.1 Jimgerdemannia lactiflua | reverse complement strand
TTTATTACATATATATTACTTTATATATTGCTTTAGCCCAAAAGGATTGCAATAGACTAGCTGAATTGATTATTATCTGAGCCATCTCCACTATCTGTAACATTTTAGCATAGTTTACTCTGTTTTCTTTGTCTTTTCTAGTATCTTCCATAACCTTCCAACACCTTCTAAATGCTTAGAAATCCTTTTTTGGTGCCCAGCCTTAGCTAGAACATTCTAGTCATTACTATTCCAGTTTTAGCTAGTCATGGAACTTCATGAAACATTGCAGAACTTTATTTGTCATCTTTGCCAAGAACTTGCCTCTTGACATTTCTATTAATTTCTTAGATCCTTCTGGATTCTTCTTTCAGATCTTGTATAAATATCCTCTCTGTTCTTATGAATAAAGCTCAGAATCTTTTCTCTCAAAAACCACAAGATCTTCCAAAACTCTGAGTATCTCTTTGAGCTACTTTGAACTTCCTGAATCAAGTTGCTTCCTCAACTTAGAAACTAGAACCATTATACTTGGTAGTAGCAGTTAAGTTACACCTTACCTAAACAAGAAACCTCTCAAGAACCCATCACAACACCATGTCCATAGATGCCAATAACTGGGGCAATACTTCTTATAACAACTATATCCCACAGAATGCTCTCTACATTCAATAAGAAGAAGAAGACAAAATCCCTACTCAGTCAGCTGGGACTCTTGAAAGTCTTTTGCACACTGCAATGACTCAAATTTCCCAACTTCAAGAATGACTGGACAAGAAGGAGGGCAAAGCTCCTGTACCATCTACATCTGCACCTATAATGATATCTTCAGCAACAGTCTCCATCAAGCCTCAGAAGCCTGATACCTTTGATAGCCAAAGAGAAGAACTGTCTACTGATGCATGGCTTTTCCAATTGGAGCAGTATGGTGAACTGACCAATTTGGAAGAAGCAGTACTAGTCCAATTTACTGCCACACTCCTCTGAGGGATCTGGTGGCAAAATCATTTTCAGTACATAAGATTCTCTGGCCGAATCAAGGTCTGGAGTGAATTCTCAGATGCTATTTGAGGCCAATTCAAACCTATCAACAGCACCAAGGTCATGTGAGACCACCTGGCAAATGTCAAACAACTCAAATCTGTACAAGCATCCAATGCACAATTCCTGTCTATCCTACTAGAGCTACCTTATGTTACTGAAGATGAGAAGGTCAACAAGTACATCTGAGGTCTCAAAGGACAAATCTGAGTTCATGTCGAACTTGAAGAACCCAAAGACCTAGATACTGCAATGAAAATTGCTAATAGTTTCGATGTCATTATCTATGGAAACTGCTTTGAGCAGAAGAGACTGCCATTCAACAACAACCACAGAAGGGAGGAAATCAAAGTCAGAACTGTTGGACCTGCCCCCATGGATCTAGACACCATTGATAAGAACAAGAAAAACAAGCTAACACCCAAGGAAAAGGAGTGTCTTAAGAAGGCTGGAGCCTGCTTCTTTTGCTATCAGCCTGGCCATATTGCTACAAAATGTCTCAAGATGACTACCAAACCCAAGAGGATCCTGGTCCTGTCGAAAGGCACTCAAGATCAATCAATCAAACAAGAAGTTGTACTCAATTTCATGTGAGTCAACCCCAAGGCCCAGATTCCTCAAGCATAGTCAGAATGAGCCATTGGTTTAGACCTTCAATCTGTACAACAAGTCACTATTTCTGCTCATGAAAGAAGGCTCATTCCAGCTGGCCTTGCAGTTGAAATACTCAAGGAACATTATGCAAGAATTGTACCAAGATCTCGTCTTAGTGTCACGCACTTACTGGATATCGGCACTGGAGTCATTGACCCTGACTTCTGAGGAGAAATGCAAGTCCTGCTAGTCAATCTCAAGGACCAACCATATACTGTCAATGAAGGTGACAGAATTGCACAGCTTATTCTAGCAAGCCACTCTGTCTGTCATCAAAGAAGTCACCAAGCTGTCATCAACTAAGTGAGATCAGAAAGGCTTTGGCAGCACTGATCAAGTTGCTAGCATAGCTGAGAACCAAGCCAACTCAATGCTTATCTTCAAAGGTCTAGTTAAAGTTCAAGAACAATGATGCAATAGACCTAAATGATGAGTTGGATTCAAATGATGCAGTGGACTTGTATGGTATGATGGACTTAGATAATGCAGTGGACTTCAATGATGTGATAGACTTGAGTAATGAGGTGGACTTGAATGATTTGGTGGACTTGAATTATTTAGTGAACTCAAATAATACTATTGTAACATTTTAGCATAGTTTACTCTTTTTTCTTTGTCTTTTCTAGTATCTTCTATAACCTTCCAGTATCTTCTAAATACTTAAAAATCCTTTCTTGGCATCAAGCCTTAGCTAGAACTTCCAGTCACTACTATTCTAGTTTTAGCTAGTCATAGAACTTAATGGAATATTGCAGAACTTTATTTATTATCTTTGATGAGAACTTTCCTCTTGGCATTTCTATTGATTTCTTAGATCCTTCTGGATTCTTCATTCAGATCTTGTATAAATATCCTCTCTGTTCTTATGAATAAAGCTCAAAATATTTTCTTCCAGAAAACACAGATCTTTCAGAACTCTGAGTAAATCTTTGAGCTACTTTGAATCTCCAAAATTAAGTTACTTCCTCACTTAGAAACTAGAACCATTAGACTTGGTAGCAGCAGTTAAGTTAAACCTTGCCTAAACAAGAAACCTCTCAAGAATCAGTCACAACACTATATCCATAGATACCAATGTCTGGGGCAATAGTTCTTAATATACCTATATCTCACAGAATTCTCTCTATATTTAGTAAAAAGAAGAGGAAAAATAGCCAATTTCTACTCAGTTATCTGAGGTAATCAAAAGTCTCTTACATACTACATTGACTCAGATTTCCCAACTTCAAGACCACTTAGACAAGAAGGAAGGCAAGACCTCTGAGCAGTCTATATCTGCACCTGTACTGATATCTTTGGCAATAGTTATCATTAAGTCTCAGAAGCCTGATACCTTTGATGGCCAAAAAGAAGGACTGTCTATCAATGCTTGCCTTTTCCAATTAGAGCAATATAGTGAACTAACCAATTTGGATGAAGCAGTACTAGTCTAATTTGCTGCCACACTCCTTTGAGGGAATGCTGTAATCTGGTAGCAAAATCATGTTCAGAATACAAGATTCTCTGGCCAAATCAAGGTCTGGGGTGAATTCTCAGATACTATTCAAGGCCAATTCAAACCTGTCAACAGCACCAAGGTCACACAAGACCACCTAGCAAATGACAAACAACTTAAGTCTGTGCAAGCATATAATGTATAATTTCTGTCTATTCTACTGGAACTACCTCATGTTACTGAAGATGAGAAGATTGACAAGTACATCTGAGGTCTGAAAGGACAAACCCAAGTTTATATTGAACTTAAAGAATTCAAAGACCTAGACACTGTAATGAAAATTACTAATAGGTTTGATATCATTATCTATGATAACTGCTTTAAGCAGAAGTGACCACCATTCAACAACAACCACAGAAGAGAGGAAACCAAAGTCAGAACTGTTGGACCTGCCCCCATAGATCTAGATACCATTGACAAGAACAAGAAGAAAAAGCTTACTCCTGAGGAAAAGGAGTACCTCAAGAAGGCTAAAGCCTGCTTCTTTTGCCATCAGCCTAGTCATATTACTAAAAAATGTCTCAAGAAGACTACTGAATCCAAGAGGATTCTGGTTCTGTCAAAAGACAATCAAGGCCAACCAGTTGAATAAGAAGTTGTTCTCAATTTTATATGAGTCAACCCTAAGGCCCAGATTCCTCAACCACAGTCAGAAGGAGCCATTGGTTTGGACCTTCATAATACAACAAGTCACCATCCCTGCTCATGAAAGAAGGCTCATTCCAACTGGTCTTGCAGTCAAAATACCCAAGGAATAATATGCAAGAATTGCATCAAGATTTGGCCTTAGTGTCAAGCACTCACTGGACATTGGTGCTGGAGTCATTGACTCTAACTTCCAAGGAGAAATGCAAGTCCTACTAGTCAATTACAAGAACTAACCATATACCATCAATGAAGGTGACAGAATTGCACAGCTCATTCTAGAGTGAGCCACTCTGCCTATCATCAAAGAAGTCACTAAGTTATCTCGATCAGAAAGGCTTTGGCAGCACTGACCAAGTTGCTAGCATAGCCAAGAACCAAGCCAACTCAATACTCATCTTCAAAGATCTAGTCAAAGGTCAAGAACTAGATATCCTCATAGACAGCAGAGCTGTTGGAAACTTCGTTAATAAGAATCTCACTGATAAGCTCAAGATTCTCACCAAGCCAGCCAGCAAGAATGGTGGAGTTGTCACTGCCAATAGTACCACTCTGACAATTGACTCAATTGCTACTAACTTCCCCTCAAGATTCAGAAGTACTGAAAACATTTAGATTTTGAAGTAGCATCCCTAGGAGATCATGACCTGATATTAGGCAAACCCTGGCTTATACAACACAATCCACACATTGATTGGACCAAGAATGAAGTTACTCTAATTCAAGAAGGAACTAACATTACTCTTAAGCCAGACAAGACTCAGATGAAAACTCTGATTGCAATCCTCTCTGCAATTCAGTTCAAGAAGGCTCTCAAGCCACTTGTGCCTTTGTTGCACTGATCTGACTCAAGAAAGAGAACAAGAAGCTATCAATCAGCAAAAGTATCAAGCTACTGCTGAATAAGTATAAGGATGTCTTCCCAGACAAACTACCTAGTCTACCACCTTCAAGAGTCCATGATCATAAAATCAAGATGGTACTTGATATGGCTACTTCTAAGTAGAAGATGTATCATATATCACTACTTGAAATTGAAGCAGTCAAGAAGAAACTCAATGAACTCATCAAGTAAGGAGCCATTCAGCCAAGCAAGTCACCTTTTGGCTCCCTAGTCCTATTCATCAAGAAGAAGGATGATACTTTGTGAATGTGCTAGACTACTATATACTCAACAAGATTATTATCAAGAACCATTATCTACTACTACTCATCAATCAAATCTTTGATGCCCTCAAGAATGTCAAGTACTTTACCAAGATTGATCTTACCTCTGGGTATCACCAAATTCACATCAAGTTAGAAGACATACCTAAGACTGCCTTCATGATATCATTTGGACTTTACAAATTTCTAGTCATGGCCTTTGGTCTCAATAATGCATCAGCAACCTTTCAAGATCTTATGCAAACCATCTTCAAGGATCAACTCTATATCTTTATACTTGTGTATATTGATGACATCCTGATCTTCAGTGGTACTGAAGAAGAATACCTCAAGTATATCAAACAAGTCGTCAAGATCTCCCAAGAATACAAGCTATATGTAAAGTTCAAGAAATGTGAATTCTTCAAGGATTAAGTTGAATATCTTGGACACATTATATCAGTCAAGGGAATTCAAGTAGACCTAAGGAAAATATAAGCCATTGAATAGTGGCCTGTACTAACAAGCCTCACCAAACTTAGGTCCTTCCTTGGTCTAGCTGGATACTACTGTCAATTTGTCAAGAACTTCTCTGGTATTGCAGAATATTTGACAAACCTCCTGTGAAAGGAACCCAAGTCTGACTACTATATTCTCTACATCTGGAACACCTTCTGTCAACAAGCCTTTCAAGAACTCAAGAACCACCTAATCCATACATCTGTCCTTTGAAACATGGATCTGAACTTGAAGTTCACAGTTACTACTGATGCATCCAACTTCACAATTTGTAATAGTTCTAATTTCTAAGTGAGGAAGTGACTTAATTCTAGAAGTTCAAAGTAGCTCAAAGAGTTACTCAGAGTTCTAGAAGATCTTATGGTTTCTGGGAGAAAATATTCTGAGCTTTATTTATGAGAACTGAGAGGATATTTATACAAGATTTAAAAGAAGGATCTGGAAGGATCTAAGAAATCAATGGAAATACCAAGAGGAAAGTTCTTGGCAAAGATGACAAATAAAGTTCTACAATGTTCCATAAAGTTCTGTGACTAGCTAAAACTGGAATAGTAGTGACTAGAATGTTCTAACTAAGGCTTGGTACCAAGAAAGGATTTCTATGCATTTGGAAGATACTGGAAGGTTATAGAAGATAATAAAAAAGACAGAAAAAGAGTAAACTATGCTAAAATATTACATCTCTCCCTCCTTAAGAATCAATGTCCTCATTGAATTCAGAGGGTAATATAATAGAATAAAATCAAAAGGAAATACAAATAAAATATATTGGCTCATTGGCAAGGACCAGCAATCCTTGTATAAGGTAAGGGCCAAAGTATCATCTTGATTGAATGAGAACTGGTTTGAATCTTATTGGTTACAGGCTTTACAGAGTTCTTTTATGAATCTTATTGCTGATACTATTTCCCTTAGAGTGCCCCAATGTGTAATATACCTAATCAGTACAGTATATCATCTACTATTTAGGGGGAGAATCTTGCAGGCAGTCAATGAGTTTCTTTGAAGTGACTGGTTCTAGGCCTTGAATTAGAGCATATGGAATACTGGATGTATATGTATAATTGTTGGTAGACTGAGATAGTAAGAGTAGGTAGAGACTTGTTTGGTAATCTCAAAGGGTCCAAGATACTTGGGTTGGAATTTGGCTGACTGGTGGTTAACTTGAGATTGGGCTTTGATATTGTTAGCTTTGAGTAGAACTATATCTCCAATAGTATAAGTAATATCTGATCATTTTTTATCTGTATACTTAGCTTGATATTGTTGAGCCTTTTGCAGATTTGTGGTAGTGATCTGGATTTTGATCATATAGTAACTGAAAAAGGAAAGACCAGTGGATAATTAGACAGTATTGTTGTAAGCAAACTCAGCATAGGTCAGATAGTGGTCCCAATCATCTTGCTCATAAGGCATGTAGTTTCTGAGCATTTGTTCAAGTGTTCTATTCATTCACTTGATTTGTCCATTGGTTTGAGGGTAGAAGGCAGTGAATATAGCAATTTGAGTTAAAGAGTACTTACCAGAAGTGACTTGTGAATTTGGAGTCACAGTCACTGACAATTACTTGGGGAATTCTATATTAGTAAAAGACAGACTTGAAGAAGATTCTTATGATTTCAGGAGCAGTGGCATTGGTTGTGGTTAGCTCAGTAATTGTGACCTTAGTGAAACAGTCCACAAATACAACAATAGCATTATAGCCTGATTTGGTTTATGGAAGTTATACAATGAAGTCCATATGACTTGCTCAAACTTCCTAGTCAGAATTGGCAATGGTTGTAGAAGACCAGCAGGCATTTGATTGCTTGACTTGTTTCTTTAGTAAAGATTATAGCTTTGAATATACTTCTTGATTTCCTTGAGCATATTGGAGCAGTAGTCATTTTGTTGAATATTCTTAATGGTCTTCTTGATCCATGGTGACCAGCTAGTGGGGAGTCATGATATTCATAAAGAATCTTGTATTGTAGTTTAGGGTTGACAGGAATGTAGACCTTGTCTTAATAGTACATGAGGTTGTTCTTGAAAGTGTACTTTTTCTTGAATTCTTTGAAGTCTTTTTATAGAACCAGAGAGTCTTATTCATATGCCATCTTGATGGTGTTCATGTCATCTGGCTAATTATGAAAAGGCTATGTTTTTGGTAGTTTGTTACACTATTTATGGCTTTGATACTAGCATTAATACTAAACTCAATTATGTAAAGCCTGGCAACCTCAATCTGCCTATTGAATATAGAAGTAATATAAAGTAAACTCTCTCTAATATAGTCTATAGTATTGATATCTATTAATGGTCATTAGCAATTTTATCAACTCTATATATTCATCATATATAAATAAGTATAGTAGTATCTCATCAATATTCTTAACTTTGATCTCTATCTTAAACTTAGTGAAAAGTAATATCATAATCTTAATATATGCATTCTCTGATTCTAGCTGAAGTAATATTAGGCCAAACTTGGTCTTAATGTCTATAAATATACTAAAATTATTTGTAATTAATTTTACCACTTCTATGTATCTATTAATAGCAGCTATGTGAAGTGGTATCAGACTATGCTTTGCTGTTTCAGCATTCATATCAATCTCAAGGTCACTTGTAAGTAAGTTTAATATATCAATATATTAGTTTTCTACAGTTATATTTAATTATGTCCAACAATCTTTATCCATAGAGTTTACATCTGTATGGAAGTCATGTGTGAGTAATCTCATCATCTCAATGTGACTCTTCTCTAAAGTCCAGTAAAGCAATATCTGGTCATCTTTAATCTTGGCATTCAAATTGGCACTGAACTTTGTTTCAAGAAATATTGACATATTGATATGGCAGTCTTATACAAGAGAGTATAGCAGCATTTGACTCTTTTTTGTTTTGACATTTGCTTCTGCCTAAGGTAAGTTCAAGAGTAACTACATACATGATTCAACATGCTTATTTTCTGCTACCATTAGAAGGGATGTCCAGTCAAATTTAGATTTTGTGTTCAAATCTGCACCAAACCTACCAACTGCTTTTACTACATCAATATGCCCATTTTCTGTGGCTCTATGAAGCAGTGTTCAGTTGTTCACAGTCGCAGAATTTATGTTTGTCATAAGGGCACTTGCAAAGAATTCCACCATATTATAGTGCCCGTTCACTGCAACACCATAGAGTGGCATCAGACCGTCATCAGTCTTGGCATTCATGTCTGCACCAAGATTTCTTAATAACGTCACCATTTCGTTAAGCCCTCTCCAAGCAGCAGTGTGGATCGGTGTCTGGTCATCATTGTTCTTGGTGTCCACATTCACATTGGA
Organism: Jimgerdemannia lactiflua; assembly: GCA_003951145.1. Lineage (NCBI taxonomy): Eukaryota > Fungi > Mucoromycota > Endogonomycetes > Endogonales > Endogonaceae > Jimgerdemannia > Jimgerdemannia lactiflua. Next base: position 1,418 of record RQIL01019343.1, on the reverse strand, counting down.
CGCTGTGATAATTTTTCTGCCTCAGCATATTTGTTCCCTGCAGCCCAATGAAGAGGCATTTTACCGCAGTCTTCCAGAAGTAACCTCATCACTTCGACATGCCCATGTTCTGTAACGCAGTGTAATGGCTTCCAACCATTTTTATCCCTGATATTTACAAATGGCTTGAAATTGGTAGTATACCTTTTTATGTTGCTAATGTCATTTTGCAGGACTGCATGATAAAGTGGCGTAATGCCGCTCCTAGTGACACAAAATAATCGTAGTGGTTTGGCAACCTCTTGGAGACTTGTGAGCTCGGAACCACCCGATTTCAATAGCCAGTATATTGCAGCTTCAGTATTCTCCCGTTCTCTAATACCGATTTGGTAGTGACGGGCCAATTCTTTTTGAGCATTGCAATCTCCAGTTTCAGCTGTGTCCAAGTCCAACTATGTCGTATGCTTCTCTATGCCAAGCTTACATCTCGCCTCCAATTTAGTGCACCACACACCTTCCTCCTTTCTATTCACAGCACCTATTAACTTCAACTCAGAGTAAGATTGACCACTTACTCCACTGTCTGAAGCACTTCAGCTAGGACATAACATTCAATCTTTTAAGTGTTTTGTATTTATTTGAAAAAAAGAAAAATTCCATAGATTTATATACTATCGAAGGCCTTAATACTTGCTCCAATCACACATCCTGGCAAAAAAGAAAGATTTTGAAATGACCCATCAGTAGTCATCGAGCTTGGTCCTCGTTTACGACGCTCAACATTCCAATAACACATAGGTGGCGGGGGCTTTATGTTGACCTGGCGATGCTCGTGAATGTTGGCGACTTGTACGGAAACCGAGTTCTCAAGATCTCCGTCTACACGAAAATTAAAACGGTCCTTAAACTCCTTTACGAAGGTCAGGCCAACTTTCAAGGCAATTGTGTACCCTTTCGGTTCACGCCTAGGATCTTGTGGCTTGCACTCCACATGGTGCGTCTCGAAAACATGTGTGAGATTTTCCGCCTGTTTGTAAGGCTGATCTATTTCATGACACCATTCAGTTCCTACGCTACCCTGGCGCTGTTTTATCGACCAGTAGCCGTTTTTCTTCCCCTTTGGCTGAGCATCGCAACATTCAATCCTGGCATCGGTAGGAATAATCGAGATGTTGACACTTTTGAAGATATAGCGCTTTTTTGGCTCCAAATGCTTCATGCCACCGGCTAAGACGATATTGCTCAATTGGAACTTGTGCGAGGACTCGGTGATCATGATTTTCAGGGCAAATCCGACGGTAAACTCCTGCCTCGCGCTTTCTGAAATCGCTTCTGATGAGGTGTAGACGGCAACTGTAAAATTTGGGTCCTCTGATTCTGCGGGCGAGGGGACGACCGGGACAACACTGTTGTTTACTGCCAAAAATCAAAAATCAAAA
>RQIL01019332.1:0-19741 GCA_003951145.1 Jimgerdemannia lactiflua | reverse complement strand
CACCCGAAATCAATCATGCGAATGCCCTTGCTAAACCATCCGCACGCGTCATCCGGATCGTGCTGCGCGTCCCACCTCCCGCATGAGTCTTGCAGTCTGAGCAGGCAATTATCGGGCTTGATGTCGCGGTGAAGAATGCGGGCGGAGTGCGTAGCATCGACGACGCGCATAAGCTCGACGGTGGACATAGCCAATATTTCGTCCATGGTGCCAGGGCCGAGGCGAGGGTCGAGTCGCGGCCAAATCCGTTGACGGCGTCGAGGAGGGTGCCTGGTCGCCGTATTCGAGCACCAAGTGGCTCGCATCGCGGAAGACATGGAGCGCGCGCGGGACGACGATAGAGGAGGCGGCGAGGCGAGTGTGAAGCTGGCACTCCCACACCGCCGAGGGTATCTCAATTTTGATCGCGCGGAGCGGGCGACCGACACGATATTATCATCATTCAAATCCAGAGCTATATCCTCTATCTTGCTCCGCACATTCAAATCTTGCACAAGGAAAGCCACCCTCCCCAATCTTTTGCCTGACTCCGTACGACTCCCCCCCAAGCCTAAGCACAAACTCTTCCGCATCCCCCTTGCTCTCCTGACGGCGACGGCTCGCTCGGCCCTTGCCAACGCGGCGATAGTCTCCCCCCCACATAATCGTGGAACCATGGGTAATCGCGCAGAGCCGGATCGAGCGCCGGTGAGCGTCGCGTTAATGAATCGTGGGTCCATCGGCTTACAGGGGTTGGTTGTCGCGAGCATAGTCGGCCTGGTCACAATCGGCGAACGCGACCCATTCCTTTCCCCCACACGCCTTGGCGACAGGGTGCCGCGCGAACCCATCGTGGCACCACCCGAGATAATGATGGAGGCGTTGAACGCGGTAATATCGATCCCCGGAATGGTATACCCCTCCGCGATCCCAAGCGAGGCTCCATGGAAAGTGTCCGGACATCATACTGCGATCGAATGCAGAAGTCGTGAATTAGTCGCTTCGCTCGTTGATGGAGGGGGTCGAATGCGTAGTGCGCGCGCTGTTGCTGCTGCCGGTAGACCCTGCCGGGGGTGTCTCGGAGGGGCTCGTGGTACATCATGGAATCGCCATTGTCGTCGCCATATGCGGAGGAGGAGGTAGGGCCGGCGAACTGGTTATGTCGTGTGGATTGCATGACGGTCTTGCGCTCAAATCCATTGCCGAGCGCGTCGCGATACGTTGAACGATCTAGCGTCTCGGGCGGCGGAGGAGGGTGGGCTTGCTGGTGTTGGGAATGATCTCCTTCCTCTTCCTCGTCATTGTCCTCGGCCTTATTCCCGAGCGGTGTCCTTGCCTGCACCTGGGGCTGGAATTGTCCCATCCTCGCCTTATCGATTTCCTGGAACGCGAAACCCACCGGGGCATTCTCGTCCACAAGTTTAGGGGTTCCTTCTCCGCGGGCGGCTTCCGTTGTGAGGGTCTCGCGTTTTCATCACCTTGTTGTAGCCGAAACGAGGTCATTCTCGTCGCGGTAGATGGGAATGCTGGGGCGCTGCTGATGCTGTGAGGAGGACGCCCGTGGTGGCCCGCGTCGTCGAAGTCGAAGTCGGAGTCGGAGCCGTTGTGTTCGCACTTGAGGGGCTGGTTAAAGGTTTCCATAATATCGGCGAGGGCCGCCTTGGTATTGATGGTGGATGAGGGGGGTTTTGGCGGAGATTTCTGCGAAGGAGTCGGTGGGAGATGTGGAAGGAGTATACGTCAAATTTCATCAATACTCCCAACAACACCACATCCAAAAAATTCTCAATCCTCACATTCTGACATAATCCCCCCCAGAAAAAAAAAGACCCCCCACCTTTTACCGGTAACGAATCGACCCCCCTCCCAGCACCATCTCTTCCTTATCATCATCGTCTTTGACTTCTACATCCATCCTCAAAACAGAACTCTTCCCCATTTATATACACCAGTGAAAGATCGACCGCCAGCCATTCCTGCTTCCCTCCAGCGGGGCCGGGGGCAGCGGGGGTCTTTGGTAGGCGAAGACGGCTTCACGGCGTGAGCTGGCTGAATCGTGGACGAGTCGGCGGCAGGGGCAGAGGCGGCGCGCGAATCAGGTTCAGAGTCGAAGTTCTTGAGTGGATTCTTCTTGAGCAGCTCCGTCTTCGTGACGGCGCCGAGCACCAGGTCCGCCGGCTGAGGTGAGAGGTCGGGAGAAGAGACGGATGTGGATCGGGCTGAATTGGTAGAGGGGGAATTGGAAAGGTTCGAGTATATGAAAAATTTAAAGACGACTGAGTACCATACCACATCACTCGAAAACCCACCTGATCCACATACATCTCAATTCTCTCGCCTCCTACCTGGCCCTAGTTCCGCTCTTCTGCAGTCCCTTCTATCTCTCCGTCCCCAAGTCAGTCCACGGCGCCCCGCCACTCTCCGTCTGCCCCTCCCGCTCTGCCTCCCATCGGAATCCACGAACACGGCCATCTTGCTGTTGTTGGACCTCCCACCGGTTCAGCGATGACGCCGGGATTCCGCGCCCGCGAATTCGCTCCTGGGGACCGACCGCGTGGACGACGTAGAGGACTTGTGGTGCGGCGCGTGGAGTCGCGGGCCGCCCGCCAGGGTTCTTGTGGGTGAGCGCGTTGCATAGCACGGGCCTTGATGGGGTTCGAGGGCTCGAGGGGACTGTTATCACATAATCACGCGTCTGTTGTGGCTGAACCGCACACGAGCAAGGAATCGATACGTACCAAACTATTCACAATCGGCAAAAGTGAGGTCGCAAAAACTGCGAAAAACGTACATCCTGAGAAGCGAAAAGAAAAAGGCCCGAAGGCCAGGCTTTGCCCGGTCCGAATTTATTAAGCGCCCGGACCGACCACAAAGCCGTGCCCGCCCTTAAGCGCTGGTCGACGTATTTAGAGTGCCTCGTTACCAACAACACTTAAAGTGTACATGGAAGACGCCAGCTTATGAACACTAGTTTTCACCCCCTGGCGCGCGGTTGTGGGATTCACATGTTTTGGGGCAGGTGGAACAAAATTTTGGGATACTTATCGATGGACATGTTTCAATGCACGCTTGGGCGAAGGGTTAGGCGCTCCCAAAATTCGAATTTGTAAACCTCCGCACTCCCAATAACTCGCCAAATGATTCTGAATGCTCCAGTAATGGCTTAATCATTATTTGCTCTTGGGAATCCAATTTTCTTTTTACTTCATATACCTCTATTGCATTTTTCATATTTACTTTTCATATTTACTGTATATGTATTTGATTGATGCTTTCCGTACAATTCAGGCAACATATTTGAAATGGCAATACCAGAAGATCATCAATGAAGTAGTTATGCCTAACAATGATGATGGCTTTCATTATTTGAGTTAGACAAATGGTTGAAAAATGTGCTTTCGAGTGCAAGAGTCCGGATTTTCAAAATGGATTTAATCCTCTACCATCCTTCTTGAAGTGAGCAATGTTGTATATCCTTTTGTCCTATTGGTCATCCAAGTCAGCTCTTTACCCTTTCTTTCACATGCTCTTCTCCTTTGCACATGTCAAACAATAAATGACTCTCTGTCAGATTTACAGATTCCATGTATTCTGAGTTCAGGTATTTGGTAACTACAATGGTGTATGTTTACTTATATCAAGTGAAATTACATTTTGCTATATATATAATTATAACAATTTTATTGGTGGTGTGTGTGTGGTGAGTTGGGAGGTGACCTGCCACCTTGCCGGTCTTGGTTGCCTCTTATACATCTCTTGGGCAAGGGTGAAACCAATCTAGTCTAGATTGAATGTCAAGTTCGGTCACTGCTGTGAATCCTTCTTTCTGAATTCTATACCATTATGAGAAGGCATAAATATACTTCACCCAAGCACCCAAAACCTCTTGTTATTGTCTCACACTACCCAGCCTCAAACCCTCTATTCCAACTCCACCAGTGGCTGTAGAATCATTATCTTCCAATCGATTTTCCACTATTGAGCCTCCCTCACACACACATATAGTATTGATGTCACTATCTCAGTCAAGTCCAAGCACTTTCTAAAGCTATTGTTGCTCTGTATTGAAATCCGTCACTATTACTCAATGTAGAGTGGGTATTATATATTTGGGAGGAAAAGGAAAAAGAAGAATATTTATTGATTATCCAAGTTATGTGCCTTTATATACCTGATTGATGATATTACTCAACTTTGCCACAATTTATATTGAGTTGCACTTAGAATAAGATTTCAACACTTTCACTCAATGAGATATGTAAATAAAACTGATTGAGCTAAGCAATAAAAAAATATTACCAATGGGATGCTATCTAGATGACTGAAAAAGGTCCAAATTCCCTACTTATAAGCATAAAAATAGGTCAATAAAGTAGTGAAAAATAGAAATCCTGAGTAATATTATAGATTTCCACTATAATATTCATTGATAAAGTCTCCATCATTTGCCATAATGCCCATTCTACCCATTTGCTATAATGCCTATTTCTCATATGCAGAATTCAAACTTTGACTTTGAAAGAGTTTTTATGAGTAAATCTGCTATCATTTGCTTTGTAGAGATATATAATAGATATATGGTCTCATTTTCAATGTATTTTCATATATAATGATGCTGTATATTGATATGTTTAGTCTTTGCATAATTTATAGGGTTCTTTATCAAAGTGATAGTGGATTGGTTATCCTATTATATAGTTATAGATTTTTGAGAGAATCTTAAATCTCTTAGTAATTTGCAAAGCCATATAGCTTCTTTTGTCACCATAGATAACATTTGATACTTTGCTTGTGTAGATGATATTATTACTAAAGATTGCTTATAAGTTTACCATGAAATGGCTCTACTGTTATCAAGATAGAAGAAGTATTCTATTATAGATCTTCTATTATCCAAATCACTAGCCCAATTAGTATTATATATACTAAAAAGACTTACAGTACTCCCACTTACTCTTTTGTTATTCAAATTGAGCATATAGTTCTTTATATCTTTTATATATCTGAATATGTACTTAATTGTTATCTAATATAAATTATCATAGAATGAAGAGTATTGTACCACTTTGTTGATTATATATAATATATTAGATCTTATTCTAAACATAATATATATGAGGGATCCTACTGCTTATTGATAGAAGATGTTATTGTATTTATTAGATATATATATCAGACTTCCTTAGTCTTATAGATATCTCTATAGATATTTCAATTGACTTATATTCACTCATACCAAATTACTTAAGTATTGTTTAAATATATATTTCTTAATTTAGATATATAGTGTATACATTTCTATCACATATGATGAATATCTCTAAAAGGAAAGATATGTCACTCATATCTATCATCTTAAACTTCTTATATAATGCTGTCTTTTGTAACAGTTCTGGTTTAAGTAGCTTGAAGAGTTACTAAGAGTTTAGGATGATCTTGTAGTTTCTGGAAGAAAATATTCTGAGCTTTATTCATGAGAACAGAGAGGATATTTATACAAGATCTAAAAGAAGGATCCAGAAGGATCTGAGAAATCAAAGGAAATACCAAGAGAAAGGTTCTCAGCAATGATGACAAATAAAGATCTGCAATATTCCATGAAGTTCCATGATTAGCTAAGACTGGAACAAAAGTAACAAGAATGTTTTAGCTATGGCTTAGTACCAAGAGATGATTTCTAATCATTCAGAAGATATTGGAAGGTTATGTAAAGTACTAGAAAGACAAGGAAAAAGAAATAAACTATGCTAAAATATTACATCTCCCCCTCCTTAAGAATCAATATCCTCATTGAATTCAGAAGGTAACATAAGAAAATAAAACTAAAAGAAAATATAAATAAAATATATTGGCTTATTATTAAGGACCAGCCATCCTTGTATAAGGTGAGGGCTAAAGTATCATCTTGATCAGATGAGAACTGGTTCAAACCTCATTAGTTGTAGGGTTTATAGAGTTCTTCTGTAGATCTTATTACTGATACTATATCCCTTAGAGTGCCCCAATGCATAATGTATCTGATCAGTACAGTATGTCATCTACTATCCAAGAGGAGAATCTCATATATAGTCAATGAGTTCCTTTTTGCTCAAACTCTTGAATGAGGTCTTGGAAGTTCTTGAGATTGGTGGCAGGTTCCCAGGTAGTGTCATATTCAGGGTAGCCCATCCACTTGACTAGGTATTCTATGTGATGGTATCAGACTTGTTTGTCCAAGATTTTCTCAACTTTATACTCAATGTGGTCTTCAACTATAACTGGTGCTGAAGGTATTGAAATTCGGCTAGAGTAAGAAGGTAACTGGTTCCAGGCCTTGAGTTGTGACATATGAAATACTGAATGTATTCACATAGTTGAGGGTAGACTGAGATAGTAAGAGTAGGTAGAGACTTGCTTGGTGATCTCAAAAGATCCAAGATAATTGGGTTGGAATTTGGCTGACTGGCGGTTGACTTGAGATTGAGCCTTAATGTTGTCAGTTTTGAGTAGAACTATATCTCTAATAGTGTAAGTAACATCACAACATTTCTTATCTACATACTTAGCTTGATGTTATTAAGCCTTTAGCAGATTCGCAGTCATGATCTTAAGAAGAGAATCCATTTTGTTGATAAGATTCTGGGCAGTGGAGACTTGTATGTAACTAGATTGCTAGAATGAGACTAGACTTGCAGGGGTCTTGGGATTTTGACCATATAGTAACTGAAAAGGGGAAAGACCAGTAAATGATTGGACTGCATTATTGTAGGTGAACTCAGTATAGGTCAGGTAGTGGTCCCAATTATCTTGCTCATAGGATACATAGTTTCTGAGCATTTGTTCAAGTGTTCTATTTATTTGCTCAGTTTGTCCATCAGTTTGAGGGTGGAAGGTAGTGGATATGGCAATTTGAGTTCCAAGGGTCTTAAAGAGTACTTGCTAGAAGTGACTTGTGAATTTGAGGTCGTAGTTACTGATAATTACTCAGGAAAGTCCATATTGGTGGAAGATAGACTTGAAGAAGATTCTTGCAATTTTAGGAGTAGTGGTATTAGTTGTGATTAGCTTGGCAATTGTGATCTTAGTCAGGCAGTCCATAAATATAACAATGACATCATAGTCTGATTTGGTTCATGGGAGTTATACAATGAAGTCCATTGTAGCTTACTCAAACTTCTTAGTCAGAATTGGCAACAGTTGCAGAAGACCAGCAGGTATTTGATTGCTTGACTTATTTCTTTGGTAAAGATCGCAGCTTTGAACATATTCCTTAATTTTCTTAAGCATGTTGGACCAGTAGTAGTCTCATTGAATGTTCTTGATGGTCTTCTCAGTTCCAAAGTGAGCAGCTAGTGGGGAGTCATACTGTTCATGAAGTATCTTATACTGTAGTTTAGAGTTGGCAGGAATGTAGATTTTGTCTTGATAGTACATGAGGTTGTTCTTGAAGATGTACTTATCTTTGAATTTCTTGTAGAACCAGAGAGTCTTGTTCATATGTCATCTTGATCTAGTTAAGGAATTCAGATGCCATAGTGACTTGTAAAATGGTGGCAAGGTCAGGTCTTCTTGAGAGTGCATCTGGTACAACCAGGGTTTTGCCAGGCTTATAGATGATATTTGGAATAAAGGTCTAAAGTAACTGACTCCACTTGGCTTGTTGATAGGAAAGAGTTGGTTGGGTATTGATATACTAAAGGGATCTGTGATCTGTGATTATGTTGAACTCAACTCCTTCTAGATAGTATCGCTAGGTCTTGAGGGTATGAATGATTGCCAGAAGTTCCTTTTCGTGAGTAGCTAGCTTTTGTTCTACAGGGGACAATTTTCTTGACTTGAAGGCAATGGGTCTATATCCTTGTCCATCATCTTGGGAGATGACTGTATCAATTGCAAAATTGGATGTATTGGTAGTAATAGTGAACTTCAAGTTTGGGTCCATGTTTCTAAGGACAGATGTATGGGTCAGGTAGTTCTTGAGTTCTTGAAAGGCTTGTTGACAGAAGGTGTCCCAGATGTAGGAAACATAATAGTCAGAGTTGGGTTCCTTTCACAGGAGATTTGTCAAAAATTCTGCTATACCAGAGAAGTTCTTGACAAATTGACAGTAGTATTCAGCCAGACCAAGGAAGGACCTAAGTTCAGTGAGACTTGCTAGTACAGGCCACTGTTCAATGACTTGTATTTTTCTTAGGTCGACTTGAATTCCTTTGACTGATATAATGTGTCTAAGATATTTGACTTGATCTTTGAAAAACTCACACTTCTTGAGCTTTGCATAAAGCTTGTATTCACAGAGAATCTTGAGGACTTGTTTGATATGTTTGAGATATTTTTCTTCAGTGCCACTGAAGATCAGGATGTCATCAATATATATGAGTATAAAGATATAGAGCTGATTCTTGAAGACAGTCTGTATAAGGTCTTGAAAGATTGCTGGTGCATTGGTGAGACCAAAGGCCATGACTAGAAATTCATATAGTCCAAATGGTATCATGAATACTGTCTTGGATATATCTTCTGGTTTGATTCGAATTTGGTGATACTCAGAGGTAAGGTCAATCTTGGTAAAGTATTTGGCATTCTTGAGAGCATCAAATATTTGATTGATAAGTGGTAGTGGGTAATGATTCTTGACAGTAATCTTGTTGAGTGCATAGTAGTCTATGCACATTCGCAAGGTATTATTCTTCTTCTTAACAAATAAGACTGGGGAGCCAAAAGGTGACTTGTTTGGCTAAATAGCTCCTCGCTCAATAAGTTCATTGAGTTCCTTCTTGACTGCTTCAATTTCAAGTGGTGATATGCAGTATATCTTCTTCTTGGGAATGGCCACATTAGGTACCAGCTTGATTTCGTGGTCATGGTCTCTTGATGGTGGTAGATCAGGCAATTTATCTGAGAAGACATCCTTGTACTTATTCAGTAGCAACTTGATACTTTTGCTAATTAATAGCTTCTTATTTTCTTTCTTAGGTTGGATCAGTACAACAAAGGCACAGGTAGCTTTCTTGAGGACCTTCTTGAACTGGATTGCCGAAAGAGTGGCAATTGGAGTTTTCATCTGAGTCTTGTCTGGTTTGATTGTAATGTCAACTCCATCTTGAATCAGAGTAACTTCATTCTTGGTCAAATCAATATATGGATTATGTTGCATAAGCCAGAGTTTGCCTAAGATCAGGTCATGATCTCTTAGGGGTGCCACTTCAAAATCTAAATGTTCCCAGTACTTCTGAATCTTGAGGGGAAGTTTAGCAGCAATTGAGTCAATTGGCAGAGTAGTGCCATTAGCAGTAACAACTCCACCATTCTTGTCAGTTGGCTTGGTGAGAATCTTGAGTTTATCGATGAGATTCTTATTGATAAAGTTTCCAACAGCTCCATCTATGAGGACATCTAGTTCTTGACCTTTGACTAGACCTTTAAATATGAGCATTGAGTTGGCTTGGTTCTCGGCTATGCTAGCAACTTGGTCAGTGCTGCCAAAGTCCTTCTGATCTCACTTGGTTGGAGACAACTTGGTAACTTCTTTGATGGCAGGTAGGGTGGCTTGCTTCAGGATGAGCTGTGCAATTCTATTGCCTTCATTGATAGTATAAGGTTGGTCCTTGTGATTGACTAGTAGGACTTGCATTTCTCCTCAGAAGTCAGAGTCAATGACTCTAGTACTGACATCCAGTAAGTGCTTGACACTGAGACCAGATCTTGGTGCGATTCTTGCATAATGTTTCTTGGGTATTTTGACTGCAAGGCCAGTTGGAATGAGCCTTCTTTCATAAGCAAGAATAGTGACTTATTGAATAGATTGAAGGTCCAGACCAATGGCTCCTTCTGACTGTACTTAAGGAATCTGGGTCTTAGGATTGATTTATATAAAATTGAGTACAACTTCTTATTTGACTTGATGATCTTGGGTATCTTTGGACAGGACCAGGATCCTCTTGGGTTCAGTAGTCTTCTTAGGACATTTTGTAGTAATGTGGTCAGACTATCAGCAAAAAAAGCAGGCTCTAGCCTTCTTGAGGCACTCCTTTTTCTCAGGTATAAGCTTGTTCTTCTTGTTCTTGTTGATGGTGTCTAGATCCATGGGGGCAGGTCCAATAGTTCTGACTTTGGTTTCCTCCCTTCTGTGGTTATTGTTGAATGGCGGTCTCTTTTGCTTAAAGCAGCTGCCATAGGTAATGACATCAAACCTATCAGAAATTCTCATTGCCATATCTAGGTCTTTGGGCTCTTCAAGTTCAACATGAACTTGGATTTATCTCTTGAGACCTCAGATATACTTGTCAACCTTCTCATCTTCAGTAACATGAGGTAGCTCCAGTAGGATAGATAGAAATTGTGCATTGTATGTTTACACAGACTTAAGTTGTTTGACATTGGCCAGGCAGTCTCACATAACCTTGGTGCTATTGATAGGTTTGAATTGGCCCTTAATAGCATCTTAGAATTCACCCCAGACCTTGATTCAGCCAGAGAATCTTATGTTCTAGACATGATTTTACCACCAGATTGCAGCATTTCCTCACAGGAGTATGGCAGTGAATTGGACTAGTACTGCTTTATCCAGATTGGTCAGATCACCATACTGCTCCAATTGGAAAAGCCAAGCATTGGTAGACAGTCCTCCTCTTTGGCCATCAAAGGTATCAGGCTTCTGAGACTTGATAGTGACTGCAGTCAGAGATAACATTATAAATATAGGTGTAGACTATGCAAGAGCTTTGCCCTCCTTCTTGTCTAGTCATTCTTGAAGTTGGGAAATTTGAGCCAATGTGGTGTGCAAGAGGCTTTCTAGAGTCCCAGATGACTGATTAGGGATTTTGTCCTCTTCTTCTTATTAAATATAGGGGGCGTTCTGTGGAATATAGTTATTATAAGGAGTATTACCCCAGTTATTGGCATCTATGGACATGGTGTTTGACTAGTTCTTGAGAGGTTTCTTATTTGGGTAAGGTATAACTTAACCACTGCTACCAAGTGTAATAGTTCTGATTTCTTAAATAAGGAAGCAACTTAGTTCTAGTAGTTCAAAATAGCTCAAAGAGTTACTGAGAGTTCAGAATAATCTTGTGGTTTCTGGGAGAAAATATTCTGAGCTTTATTTGTGAGAACAGAGAGGATATTTATACAAGATCTGAAAGAAGAATCCAGAAGGATCTGAGAAATCAAAGGAAATGCCAAGAGAAAGATTCTTGGCAAAGATGACAAATAAAGATCTGCAATGTTCCATAAAGTTCCATAATTAGCTAAGACTGGAACAGAAGTGACAAGAATGTTCTAGCTGTGGCTTAGTGCCAAGAGATGATTTCTAATCATTTGGAAGGTACTGGAAGGTTATGGAAAGTACTAGAAAGATAAGAAAAAAGAAATAAACTATGCTAAAATATTATAGTCTTTACTCTATTGATTTCATTTGTCATTCTGACCAGAATGATATCATCAACTCAGATTCTCAGATATATTATTCTTGAGAATATATTATATATATATATACATAAGTCTGCTTTATATCATTTGAACCTATTGTCTTCTATGAGATATTTGTCCATCTTTCAGTTCTATAGCCTTGCTACTTACTTTATACTATAAAGATATATATAGTCTATATACTAACTCCTTCTTATTGTCATAGAGTTCATACCCTTATGGTTGATAGATGTAGAGTTTGGTATCTACATCTCTATTTAGAAAGGCTGTCTTAATGTCCATTTGATGGATTTCATAATTATACTTAGCTCTAATTACAAGAAGTATTCTAAGTAAAGTAAGCTTGAATACTAGAAAAAATGTTTCATCATTGATTTCAAAGTTTTATAAGTATTTCTTTGCCACAAATCAGGCCTTGTACCATTCTATGCTGTCATTGCTCTTATACTTGATTTTGTATCTAGTGAGATCCTATTACTTATCAATTTGCTGGAAGAGAGACAAAGTCCTATATATCATTTTCAATGAGTGAGCTATACTCTTTATCTATAGCCTTTTTTCACTCTTTCTTATTATCTAAATGAATGGCTTCATCATAGTTTGCTGGCTCACTAGTCATTGCTATATAAGTATATTTATAAGTATAGTTCATATGATGTTATTTGCAGTGAGATGACTTAGATGGGTTCCAGTAATTCTCTAAATCCACTTGAACTTCATTATCTATTCCAGACTTATACTTTTTCTTACTTTTCAGAGAGGTATCCTCCTCCTTTTCATTATTTGTAATTTTTGTAATTTTCAGTTCAGGAAGTTTCATAGATAATTATACTATTGATCTCATAGGTATAGATAGTATTGCCAGAGTCCCAACTATTAGTATAGTTGTACTTACTATTGGCATAGTTCTACTCACCATTGGTAGATTAAATATAGATATAGGAATTTCTATACAAATTTTCTATTTCTTTGCTCTCTCTTTGAATTAAACATTATGAGAGATAACTATACTGCACTTTTGCAAATTCTGTAGTCTATATGTTGCTCTATTATATCTAAGAAATATATATACTTATCTATCTTAGGCTCAAATTTGCAATATAAGCCTTACTTCCAAATATCTGTAAATGTAAGATATTGAGTTTGGATCCATTCTATAATTCTTCAGGGGTAAGATTGTCATCTTTGGATTACTTGCTACCACATTCTTTATTTAGAGCTTGAGAGATGCATTGGTTGCATATATATATATATTGCTATATTCAATACTTCTACTCAAAAGAACTGTAGTAGATTGGCTTCATTTATTATTATTCAAGCTATCTCAATAATCATTTAGTTAAACCATTCTGCTATACTATCCTATTATTAGAACATAGTATTCTTATTTAATATTTCATTTCATTCTCCATGCTTGCCTTAAATTTCTTGAATTTCTTGAATACCTTACTCTTCACCAATAAGAAGTGTATAGGCTTTATGAGTATAATTATCAATAAAGGTAATAAAGTACCTCATTCTGAAATATAATAACATATACATGAGACTGCAGATATATATATATATGAGATTGAGTATACCATTTCCTCATTTTATCTATTCCTGAAAGGATCTCTGAGAAGTCTTATTTGCTATGTAATCATCATAAAAGAAATTCAAAGATGTATAGCTTGGCAATTCTCTCACTGAACTATTTCTCATTATTTGCTCTAAGCTTATTTGGCCAATATGTCCTAAACATTCATTTTATATATATCAGATATCAGTTGCTATTATAGAATATACTGATATACTATTTGGCATACTATTGATTACATATAGGTTTTTTCTTTTTGATATATATATTAATTTCTTATTGTTCTTTAGATTGATTACTATTATATTATTCAGGTATATATTTACTTCTTTATCTCCTTGAGCCATCATTCATTCTATCAAGAAGAGATTTTTACTAATATCTAGAGTATAATATATCTGTAAAAGTGCCTGAGGATTCATTGATTTTTCTATATAGATATTATATACTAACATTATCTTTACTCTAAGTATAGATCACATTATTGTCACTTAGTTTGATAGATATGGGATGCTTGAATTTCTCATATGTAGAGAACTACTTGTGATATACTATCATATATTGTGTTATACTAGAATCTATAAGCCAGATCTCCTCACTGCATACATTGGTACTACTTAGCATGTAGCTTTTATTAGTACTTACACTTATATCATTTTTTATCAGTATAAAAGTGTTTCCTGCTTCTTTTACATTTGCATATAAGTAGGTTACTACCTTTATGAAGAATATACTTTAACCATCTCTATCTTAGTTATTATTTATATTTACAATATTTGCCTATCCATATTGATTACTCTTTTTCTTCTTCTTGAGGTTGCAATCTTATATATAATATTTAGACTTATTGCAGTAAAAGCATTTACTATCGAATTTGGCACATTGATCATCATATTATTGATTTTACTCTTATTCTTTACTTTGCTTGCCTTTGCCTCAACCATGTACTCTGTAAAATACTTTCTTATTATAGTCTTCATTGGTACTATTATTTTGCCTCAATTCATTATTTAATAAGCTTATGACAATATATTTATAGTCTGAAAGCTTGTCAGATTCCTGCATAATAGAAATAACTATATTGTATATCTTAAGAAGACCTTATAAGAGCTAGGACCTTGTTTTCTTCCCTGATGAAGTCTGCCAGTATAGAAAGAGAATTCATCTGATTCATCAGATTATTGACATAATTGATATATTCCTGGTTACTCTCTTTGAGCTTCTTCTATAGAATAAATAGTTGCCCCTTTAGGTGAAATCTATTTGATATAGATACTTATTAGTGATGATTATATAGGGTCTCCCAGACTTTATTCACTGTTATAGCATTCATAATGAGTTTCATTTACTTATTTAATAGAGTGAAAGTAATCTCTCTTAATGCTCTGTGATCCTTCATAGTATCATATCTCATTACTTGTACCTGTGGCTTTCAGTAGTCCTCTAGACTATATTCCTCTAATAGATTCTTCATATGGTATATCTATATGGCATAATCCTTACTATTGAAGATAGAAATCATCCTTTTTGTCATTATAGCCACTACTACTAATATAACTGTCAGAGAGACTATATCTGTACCAGTGCCCATTCTGCTTATATTACTTGATAGGCTTATACTTACCACACTTAGACTTCCAGAACTTGACATCTTTGTGCATAGTATAGTATATATTAAAGAGATATATTATTATTATTTACTTTTACTAGCAGGACTTATAACCTTAGTTGTATACTTGGGAAGAAAAGAAAAAAAGAGAGTATTTATTGATTATCCAAGTTATATATCTTTATGTACTTGATTGATAACATCACTCTACTATACTATAATTTATATTGAGTTATACTTAGAATGGAAAGATTCTGGTATTATCTCTTCACTATGAATAACTAGAATAAGAAGTTTGGCCAGTATAGGGACTATAATTTCAGTAAATATCTTGTCAAACTCCTAGGACAGACCATCTCTTCCTGGAGTACTGTTCATCTTATCTTTGCTGATAGTTTCCAAAACATTCTTTACTATTATCACCCACCCCACCTAGGTCTGTGCCTTTATCTCAACTCTTGCTCTCACTTCTGCCATTAGAACTTTTACTACCTCAGCCTCTATCTCCCTAGCACTATATAGCTTAGAGTAAAACTACTAAGTCCTTGTCACTATCACAGAGGTCTCTATAACAATAATTATGCCATCTTCCAGAGATATACCTATCATACTTTTAAGGGCTCTCTTTGTACCAATAAACTGAATAAAGTACTAAGTGAATCTCTCACCCTCTTCTATCTACCTAATATGGGCCCTAATCTGGAGCTCTTCTATATATTTATTCTCCTACACTCAAAGTTCTGCTACTAGTATCTGTCTTTCTTTAATATCACTCATGCAGATTCCACTCTCTCTAGCAATCCTGGCAGATACGTAACTCTTGTAGCTAATATTCCAGATACTTAAAGTACTATTGTTGAGAGTACTATACAAATTTACTCTCTTTCACAAAGAAGACATGTGCCTAAGATTTGAATTGCCTCTATTTCTCTATTGGCTCCTCTCTCTTAACTGGATATACTTCTCATTACTTATAAAATCTTTAGACAGTCATCTTCTTTTTCAATAGTATATACTATATTGAGCTACTAATAACTACTATCCATCTCTTTGTTTTATGGTTGGTGGATGCACCCTTGTACTCTTTCATGGTCAGAGTATGAGTAGTATAAGATAGAATGGTCAGGCAGAAGATCTATCTACTCCTTGCTAGCATATATCTGATTAATTTAAGATCCCAGGATCTCTCCATTATTGGTAGTCCATTTTGTCATTTCATCAGATTTTTCTAGAGTATACCATTAGTATATATCCACTAACTCTCTCTCATAAATCAGCTCCATCCATTTATATTACTGGTCTGAGAAAGTCCAGTCTCTCTGAGGTTACCAATTATACTTGTTACTACTCACCATATTGATATCTCCTACTAGTATCTCCATGTTCTCAGAAAGAGCTATTGCCAGAGTTGCCAGAAAGACTATTCTCTCTTCTTACTTTGCTAGTACATATATAGAGGCTATATTATACTAGAAGATATTATCTTTAGTAATAAAGCCACTATATATCCATGAATTATTTATTTCTCAAGCCACTTCTATTCTAATATTCAGAGATTCTTCCAAAATTACTATATGTCTTTTCCAGATTTCTGGTAGATTCCATTGATTCTGTTATTCTACTCAGTTCTCATTATTTATTCATATATCTTGAAGAAAGATAATATCCAAGTACTGATTCTTGAGCTACTTAAAAATTTTCCACCTCTTATTCTTATTGCCTAGTCTATTTGATATTTAGTGACAAATACTATAGTTGTCCTTTAATTAGAGGAGGGAAGTTTTAAAATAGTATTAATGGAACAATTTTCTCTACTACTTACTGGGATGTCAGGATTCCTTACTCATAAACTTCCTACTATACTGCAAGTTCTCTTTCAAAGTTGAGGAAGTTCTTTGCTACACTACAGTAGTAATCAGTCATTTGATTTGTACAATTACTACAAAGAGTCTGAGGCCAACTTGAGTTTGGTATTTATTACCTAAGATTTTACCCAGCTCTACTGTAGCTCAGGTGGAAGTCAGCATATCTTCCTATTCAACTTGTGAGGTAGTATCTCCAATAATAGTCTGTACTATCTCCTTGAAGATATTTACAAAGTGATATTCCTTCTTACTAATCTCCAATTATATCTCAGGCCTTATATTAGTCATAGAGATATCAATCTTCTCTTTACTTTTGCCATATCCTCTGATCCTTGGGAAATAGAGTCTAGGCCTTCCTCTGCTCTCTCCTGGTTGATATAGTCTGATCTCTCTACCAATACTATCTCGTCAACCTCACTCAGTGGCTTAGTATGAATGTGCCTCTTTAGCAGCTGGTAGGGAGCATGCTGGGAGACTAGCATACCTTCTTTGACAGTATCACTTCTCTCCTTCTCAGCCCTCTCTACTTCCATCCTCTCTCTTTTATTAATTAAGTCCTGTTAGTATTCCTCTTTCTTCTGTTATATACGTATTGTCTAGGGTTTTCTGGATAGGTTCTCTTCTAGGCCTTCACAAGCCTCTGAGACTCCTCCTCCTCTTCACTGGCCCCAGCCTCCTTCTGGGCCTTGTATTTCTTCCAGGCCTTCTAATGCTTCTTGACTGCCCTGGGTCTACAGACTGGGTTCTTCTATGGTTCCTTAGGTTCTGGGCCTGTGGTATCAGTAGTGCTGACTTTTTCTTCTTTATTTCTACTTCTTTCCAATTGACTGGACAAGGCACTCCTTGTATCATAATAGTATTAGATAATTTGATGAAGTTATTAGCTCTAAGAAACTTACTATTCATCTTAATCATTATCTCACAACTATCTGCTCAAAGCTTGGTACCTTCTTATCATGCAAAATCAATCTATAGTATCTGTTCTATCTCTCTCAGTACTTTATGCACATCAGCCTTAGTAGCCTCTCTATTATAGATTAGAATATCTCTAATAGTCACTAGAAGAATAAATTCATCTCTATAAAAGCACCAGATAAGGGGAAGCTTCACTCCAAGATATAGCAGGCTCTTGTTGATAGCTATTGCTATAGCACTATCTATCATAAATACAACTTTTATTATTAAATTATTAGCCACAAAGTTGACTACTTCAGCCTCTGAAAGCTGGATAAATATCAGTCCTACAGCATTACTAACAGAGAGGTACAGCCTCTTAATGGATACTGTAAAGACATTTGCTGAATCAGACTTATAAAAGTATAGACATATAAGATATTATACTAGCTTGAAGATAGGCCCAGGGGCTATATTCTCTTTCTTTGTCTTTACTGTTATCATTTCCTTTATACCTCTACTAGCTGGTCCTTTTACATTGGTTTTGCTGGATTACCCACTAACAATTTGGATATATGAGAGTTGATAAGAGTTACTAGGGATAAGTTGCCAATAAGTAGGTCTCTGCTTGGCAGCTGGCTTAATAGTAGCTTTTTCTTTAAGGTGTAGGCTGAACTTTAGTTGAGGCTTATTCTCCTACACCTCAAAGATACTATTATTCTAGTATTCTTAAGTAGTTTTAATTACTTTGGCCTTAACTGGACCCAGTTATCTACTAGTACTATTGGATATTATAGAGAACATATTGCTAGATTGTTGTTATTTTTGCTGAAATTTTTGAAATACTGATATCTTTATAGAAACTTGATGCCTCAAGGACTAACTGGTGTTGGAAGACTCTTTTGTTGATAGTGGTACTGTATATTCTAGGCCCTTCCTCTCTACCAGTGTTACCAAGACTTCCCACTTTATCTGACTTCTATGGCCTGCTCAGATCCACTTCCTTGCTAACTTCAGCAGCCTCTTAACTATCTATACTGAAAAGTCCAAGTAATATACCAGGTACTATAGCTTCAGCATCCAGTAAATATTCAATATAGTCACTCTACCAGCCAGAGAAATATGCCACCCTCTATAGCTCCTCAGCACATCTCTCCATACTCCCATCTTGGTCTTTCACTAAGCCTTAGATAGTACTGATCCATACATCAAGAGGAACATTCCCAAGTACTATACTGCTTTTCCAGAGGGAATAATAGTACCAATAATGTCTCCTCTAACTA
Organism: Jimgerdemannia lactiflua; assembly: GCA_003951145.1. Classification (NCBI taxonomy): domain Eukaryota; kingdom Fungi; phylum Mucoromycota; class Endogonomycetes; order Endogonales; family Endogonaceae; genus Jimgerdemannia; species Jimgerdemannia lactiflua. The sequence goes on along the minus strand of RQIL01019332.1, from coordinate 1,126 downwards.
ATCCATTCCTCAAGACTAATGTTTCACACTTGTGCCAGTTCAACTTCTACTCAGAGCACTATTTATATTATTCTATAGTCTCCTTAAGCTCTGCCACATCCTCAGTAGTACTCAGGTCCACCACCATATTATCTGTAAAGGCCCCCACTTTCCAATTCATGCCTAGCACTATCAGTCCTTTGATTCTCTGCTTAATTCTGTCCAATAGTGGCTCCAAGAACAGTGCATAAAGAATAGATTACAGAGATTCCCCTGTGGCACCCCACACCTAAGAGAGAAGGTGACTCTCCTATATCCATTCACTATAATTGCCACCTGACTTCCCTCCAGAAGGCAGATAATGATATTTTCCAGTCTCTCAGAAATCCCATTCTGCTCTAATACCTTCTTCAGCCAGATCTGCTGCACCCTGTCATAAGCTTTCTCTTGGTTTAAAAAATCAGCTCTAGTCTCTTCAGTAATATCATACACCCAAGCTATGCCATCTCTGATCAAATGCCCCCCAACAAATCCTTACTGCTCCTTTCTCAGGACCTGCTGTACCATCACTTGCAGCCTTGCCACCAGTACCTTTATGACTAACTTTCTATCCATATCCAGTAGCATAATCAGTCACCAATTCTTCCAGTCCTCTCTCTGTCCCTTTTTCTTATAAAGTAGTATACCACCAATCCCAATTCTGACCACCTAGCTAGGATCTGGACTCAATCACTTTATTATATATATCTCTCATCTTATAGAGTACCTCCTTTACTATCACCATCTTCCAGAAGTCTCAGGGCAGCCTGTCCTCCCCAGAGGCAGTTTCTGACTTTATATCTACTAAAATATACAGAATTTCCTCCTCACATACTGGTCATATCAGTTCCTCTAGCTCTTTTATCTCTGGGGGGCACTAGTCTTCCAAATACTCCACAATGGTCTCACTGCTCTCACCTCTCTCTTCCTTACTCCACAGCTTCCCCCACTGATCCTTAAGCTCCCCAAGGATCCCCAAGGATCCCCTGGACCCCAGTCACCATGCAGCAATCTCCTCTGATAATCCTCTCCCACTACTGCTTTACTCTCCTTACCCTCAGCAGCCTAGAGAGATACTTAGTAGGCCTCTCTTCTTTTTTTTCTTTTT
>RQIL01019331.1:0-10212 GCA_003951145.1 Jimgerdemannia lactiflua | reverse complement strand
TTTCTATAGGCCATAGCCTCTTTTATTACTGAACACCTATCTAAACATTTCAATTGTCCTCATACCACATCAGTAGCCCTGCCCTCTTCTCTCTACTCAATCTCTATACTCAACCTCCCCCCCACTCCTACTCTCTCAAACACTACCTCATTGCTGATCATATGCACTCAATTCTCACTCCCACTAGCCTCCTGCAGTGCCCCTCTCTGGAGCCCCATCTTCTCTGCCAGTCTATCAGTATATCTTCCATCAACCACCACCATCTCACCATCTTTTCCCTCAGGGATAACTTTCTCTTCTCCTCAAAAACTGCCAGCCAATGTCCTGCCATCCTACCCACACTGCAATGGCCCACCCCAGGGCAAGCCACTCATTTTCTATCACACCAAACACCCTTGCCCTAAGTATATCTCATGTAACAGTTCTAGTTTCTAAGTTGAGGAAGCAACTTAATTCAGAAAGTTCAAAGTAGCTCAAAGAGATACTAAGAGTTCAGAAAGATCTCATGATTTCTGAGAGAAAATATTCTAAGCTTTATTCATGAGAACAGAGAGGATATTTATACAAGATCTGAAAGAAGGATCTGGAAGGATCTAAGAAATCAATGGAAATGCTAAGAGGAAAGTTCTTGGCAAAGATGACAAATAAAGTTCTGCAATGTTCCATGAAGTTCTGAGACTAGCTAAAACAGGAATAGTAGTGACTAGAATGTTCTAGCTAAGGCTTGGTACCAAGAAAGGATTTCTAAGTATTCAGAAGGTGCTGGAAGGTTACAGAAAGTACTAGCAAGTCAAAAAAAAGAAATAAACTATATTAAAATGTTACATCTCCCCTTCCTTAAGAATCAATGTCCTCATTGAATTCAGAAGATAACATAAGAAAATAAAAACAAAAGTAAATACAAATAAAATATATTGGCTTATTGATAAGGACTGGCCATCCTTGTATAAGGTAAGGGCCAAAGTATCATCTTGAACTGGTTTGAACCTCATTAGTTGCAGGGTTTACGTAGTGCCGATGCTATATTCCTTAGAGTGCCCTGACACATAATGTACCTGATCAGTACAGTATGTCATCTACTATCCAAGAGGAGAACCTCATGGGCAGTCAATGAGATTCTTTTTACTCAAACTCTCAAATGAGGTCTTGAGATTTCTTGGAATTGGTGGTAAGTTCCCAGGTAGCATCATATTTGGGGTAGCCCATCCACTTGACTAGATATTCTGTGTGATAGTATTGGACTCATTTGTCTAAGATTTTCTCAACTTCATACTCAATGTAGTCTTCAACCATAACTGGTGCTGAGGGCATTAGAATTCGGCCAGGGTAAGGGGATGACTGGTTCTAGGCATTGAGTTGTGAAATATGGAATACTGGATGCATATGTATGGTTATCAGTAGCTGAGATGTTAGGAGTAGGTAGAGACTTGCTTGGTGATCTTGAAAGATCCAAGATACTTGAGTTGGAATTTGGCTGACTGGTGGTTGACTTGAGATGGGGCCTTAATGTTGTCAGCTTTGAATAGAACTAAATCTCCAATATTGTAGGTAATATTGTGTTATTTCTTATCTGCATACTTAGCTTGATGTTATTGAGTCTTTTGCAGTTTTGCAGTAGCGATTTTGAGAAGGGAATCCATTTTGTCAATAAGGTTCTGGATGATGGGGACTTGTGTGTGACTGGATTGCTTGATTGAGACTAGGCTTGCAGGGGTCTTGGGATTTTGACCATATAGTAGCTGAAAAGGGGAAGACCAGTAGATAATTGGACAGCATTGTTATTGGTAAACTCAGTATAGGTCAGGTAGTGGTCCCAATCATCTCGCTTATAAGACATGTAGTTTCTGAGCATTTGTTCAAGTATTCTGTTCATTCACTCAGTTTGTCCATCAGTTTGAGGGTGGAAGGCAGTAGATATAGTGATTTGAGTTCTAAAAGTCTCGAAGAGTACTTGCTAGAAGTAACTTGGGAATTTGGAGTTGCGATCACTGATAATTACTCAGGGAAGTCCATATTGGCAGAAGACAGACTTGAAAAAGATTCTAGCAATTTCAGGGGCAGTGGCATTGGTTGTGGTTGGCTTGGCAATTGTGATCTTGGTCAGGCAGTCGATTATGGCATTATAGCTTGTTTTGGTTCATTTTTTTTATTTTATTTTTTCTCTATAGGCCATAGCCACATTTATTACGAAAATACCTATCTAAACATTTCATTTGTCCTCATATCATATCAGTAGCCCCAGCTTGCTCCATGCTACCCCACCCCTACACTCACTCTCTCCCCCACCCCTACTTGCTCAAACACTATCTTATTGCCAATCACTCATACCTGACCCTCAAGCTTGCTACATATGACCTTCACTAGCTTCCTTTGGCACCCCTCTCCATAGCCCCATCCCCTCTGCCAATCTGTCAGTATATCCTTCATCAATCACCACCAACTCACCATCTTTTCTCCCAGAGTCAACTTCTTTCTGTCCTCAAAGACTATCGACCAGTGGCCTGCCATCCCTACCCACACTGCAACAACCCTCCCCAGTGGGAGCCACTCATTGCCTACCATGCCTAGCATCCCTGCCCAAAGTACATCCCACCTTCTCTGCTCACACTCCCTATTTACACTACCCATACACAGCCCCACCTCTCTCCAAAAGTCTGCCAACACCACACACTCTCCTAGCCAATGCTCAGGGGTCTGCACCCCTCCTCCAGCCTGCCCAACCCCCAAGCACTTCTCACACTCAAAGTCTCCTCTGGCCACCAAATGCCCAGTCCTATAGTTCAGCATCACATTTCACCTAACTACTCTCCACCTAATCACCCAGAACTTCGGGAGGATCCACTTCTTCACCTCTGCCCCCAATCCTATAGGCCCGACCAATCCCACTCCTCTCCAATCCCTATGCTCTGCAACCCAACTGACCAGAGATCCAGGCCAAAGCACCATTGGCTATCCACTCTATTACCAAGGCAGAAATCAATTACCAATGACCCCCCTAGCAACAACTTATGCCACTGCCACATCCCTGGCCCCCAGTGTTCCTCTACCTCATTTCTCTCCAATTGAAGTCCAATCCTATGTCCTCTTTCAATCACTCCCCACCAGAATCCTCAATACCTAAGCCTCCTACTACCACTGCATCTGACCACCTCCAATAAGTCTCCAGATGACCCCCTGGGGGCATATCCTGCTTCTCACACCTTTTGCATCAGCAGCACCCACCCTCCCCCTCTCAGCACTGCCACTCTTTGGAGCTACCATGCTCACAAGCAATGGAGCTTCTTAGGAAAGTCCACTAGTCCCAGGCCATCATACTCCACTGGTAGTACCAGGATCTCCTAACTAATTTGATTTTGCCTCCCAGCCCAGATCCAATCCTTCACCAGCTTAAGCAATATCTTTACTACCCAAGCTGGGAAGTTCAAGTGGTAATAGCTTCAGCATTCAGTAGACATTCACAATCATCACCCATCCTGCCAGGGAGATATGATCCCCCCCCCAGCTTTTCAGTGAATTCTCCCAAGTTTGCACTCTCTTCTCCCACCAAGCCTTCAGCAGCACTGACACATATACCAAAAGGAAGATGCCCAAGTGCCTGACTGCCTCTCCTGCTGATACCACCATTCCTATAATATCACCATCAATGATTCCATTCCCAAGCACTATTGTCTCACACTTGTACCAGTTCTGCTTCTGGCAGAGCACCTTTCACACAAGCCAACTGTCTCCTTGAGCTCCCCCATATCTCAGACTGAGCCCAGACTGACCACTATGTCATCTACAAATGTACCCACCTTCCAAGTCACCCCTAATACTGTTAACCCTCCAATCCACCTCCTAATCCTATCCAGAATTGGTTCCAGTGACAGAGTATACAGAATAGGGGACAGTGGGTCCCCTTATTGCCCTCCACTCCCTAGTGAAAATGGAACTCTCTGATGGCCATTCACCATTATAGCTGCCTTGCTTCCCTCCAGCAACTGCATGATGTCCCACCCCAGTCCCCCTGGGATTCCAATTCTGGCCAATACCTTCTCCAATTACACCTGTTGCACACTGTCATATGCCTTCTCTTGATCTAAGAAGACCAGCCTTCCATACTCCCTGCAGCTCTCACCTCTTCAATGATACCATGCACCGATGTCATGACATCCTTAATCAGTCTTCCACCAACAAAGCCTTGCTGTTCCTCCCCCAGAACTTGCTGTGCCACTGCCTGTAAACTTGCCACCGGTATCTTTGTTATTAACTTTCTATCCATATCCAGAAGCATGATAGGTCACCAGTTCTTCCAGTCCTCTCTCAGCCTCTTATCCTTATAAAGAAGCACCACTAGTCCTAACTCCTATCTCCCTAGCCAATTTCCTAAGTCAATTACAGCACCATACATCTCCTTCATCACCCCAAGCACTCCTTCAATGTTCACCATTTTCTTCCAGAAATCCCATGGCTACACATCCTCCCCTGGTGCTGTCCCATTCCTTATAGCCAACAGTACTCTCAAAATTTCATCCTCCTGAATGGAGTGGGTCAGATCCCCCAGTCCCTTAGCCCCTGGCAGGGTCCACTCATACAAAAATCCTTCTATAGTCCTGCCATCCTCCCCTCTCTTCTCCTTACTCCACAGGTTACCCCATCACCCCTTGAGTAATCCCAGAATACTTTGCACCCCTGTCACAATTTCGCTATCTTCTCTTATAATTTCTTCCCACCTCTACCATACCTTACATACTCTTAAAAGCCTGATAAGATACTTTGTGGGCCTTTTTCCTTCCTCCAGCCCCTGCCACCTCAATCATGCTAACATCCCCTGAACCTATAGCTTCTCTTCCTCCCTTTTGGAATTATTCAGCTTTCAATTTCCATCTTTATTCTCTCCATTCTCCAATCTTCACCTTCCTCCTCAGCACTCTCCTGGCCCCCAGCAGATGCCAGCAGGGGACCTCCAGTCTGCATGAGATTTCCATCATTCGCTTTTTCCTAAGTCTCCTCTTTGCCCTCCCCACCTCAACCCAAAACACCTGTGCAGCAGTCTTCAGCTTCAGCCACTGATCCCCTACAACCATTCCTTCCTTTTTCCAACATATAATACTATCTGCCACCTCTACCCTCAATTGTTCCCACACCCCCTTTTCCTTCAATAAGGCACAGTTAAGTTACCAATGTCTAGGCCCATCCCCACTCCCCCTAAATGTTCCCTGCCCCACCACTCCCCAGTGATCAGACCAGGGACACATTACCTCCAATGCCCTCCAGACATCTATCCCCCGACAGTCTGCTATGAGAATCCAGTCAATCTGCATTCCCAGTCCATGCACCCAGTGAGTATAGACTGATCTATTCCCCCACTTCTAGTGCACTACATCTCCTAATACACTCAGTCTCTCCATCTCCTCCCATCTATCCAGCCCCCAATTTTTACCTGTCCCAGCTAGTCTACCATCCAAGCGGTCTACAGTGGCATCCCTAATCATATTAAAGTCCTCTCTAAGTATGTCGACTCCAGCTTCCACCAAAGTTCCACTGTCCAACAACCCCTCTATCCAAGTTACTCTCTTCTCTCTTTCCACCAGACAATAGCAAGAGCCCACCACTACTGACCCCCACTCTGGCCTTGCCCATACCCCCCAAAGCAATCAATCTCCCTGATCTCCAGTGTCTCTCAGTTCCTCTTTGCCTTTACTTATCAAAATTCCAACCTTTCCTCGCCATTCTGCTATCTCTCCCCATTCTCTCAACCAGTTTAACTTGTCCACCTCATCTTCACATCTCACATCCTGAAGTAGAAAAACATCCACCTCCAAATCTTTAAGTCATGCAAAAATGTTTTGACATCTCCCTGATCCCCTCAGCCCATTGACATTAGTGATAAAACATAGGTTGTACTGTTCATATTGAAGAATGTATAAGTTGCATGCCCACCCTAGATCTTCATATCCTGATCCATCCTAGACCAATCCAGCTCCCTCTTAGCTTCCAGCTCCACCTCCTCTCTCTCCTTAGCCTCCAGTGCCACTAGAATCTCCTGTACATCCTTGGTGTCCTTGTCTTCCAATATAGAGTGATAGTCCTCACACACTGCTATCCACATCTCTGCTCCTTTCCAAGCATTCCACCCCTCAACCACCATCTGACATACTGCTACTTTCATCTCCTTCTCTCTAGCAGCATCCACCTCATACATCTCATTTTCTAGCTATGCTGCCAAGTGCATCGTCATCAGCTTCCCTACCATGCCAACAACATATAGAATATCACTCCAGTCCTTCTCCCTCAGCAGTAGAAAGTCAACATCACTCAGCTCCTCATCCACCAATTTTATTATAAACCTTTGCAGCCAGGGCCCTTCTCTCACATGCTCTCTCCCTGGAGTCATCACTCTCTTCCCCACCATCCATGCTCCATCCAAGCTTGCACTGGCTGCTTCATCTCACTCCTCATCTGATGCATCTACCAGGCACTCTCCACACACCCCAACTACCTGGCCCCCCAAGGCCAATTCCAGGACACCAAACTGGACATTCTTCAAACCCTTCATCACAACATTCTCCACCTCTGCCCCTTCACCTCCAGTAGCATCCTCTGGCCTCTCATTCTCCTTATTCCTATCAGTATCTCCCTCTGGCCTCCAGTCATCAAAGAAAATCTCCTCTTCAGTACTTGCCTTACTCCACTGGGGGGCATGCTCAGAGAGTATGGAACCTTCAGACCCCTTTGGCCCTCCACTCCCCTCTGTAGTTGCCCCTGTCCCTGCTTTTTTAGCACCCACCCCAAGCCTCTTGAGGAGCTCTTGCTGTTGCTTCTTCCCCTGAGCCCTTTTCCAAATCACCTTGTCTACCTAAATTTTCTTCCCATTGATATCTACCACTATTGTTACCTTTTCAAAGGCTCGCCATGCCTTCTCCCTCTGCTCCATCACTCTCTCCAGCTTCCAAAGCACTGTCAATTAGTCCTCCTCCTCCTCCTCTGAACCCCTGACTCTAGATACCTTACACTCAAAGGGCTCCCATTTCAGTACTCTGGGCCAATCACTTCCTTTCCCTGTTGTCTTCTTCCCAGCCACTCTCAGCCATACCTCCACATCTCTAGTGCAGAATGATATCCCTTCTCATATCTGAAATCCAATATCTACAACCTCACCATACTCTTGCATTGCCCTTCCAACTCTTTCCTTCATCTCCTTCATTGAAACTATCAGGACCCCCTTAACTACCAGATGTACCACTGTTGGGTCCCAGCACAGACACCTCACCATTGAGACAGTGACCACTCCAACTCACACCCCCTTAGTCACTACTGCCAATACAAATTCCTCCTTAACAAATCCAACTTCCACACCTTTCAGCCCTTTCAGAAACTTCACTAAGGCCACCTTACTCAATTGTCGGCCCAGAAGCACCAGCACTGCCCTAGCTGTCACTGCCAGCCTCTAGAAGCTAAGCATGACTGAAAATTCCAAGATGGATTTCTTGAGTAATGGTGCCACTACCAGCTCCATCACACCATCAGCCAGGTCACCCTTACGTATTACTGATGATCACTCAGTATTTCCCTTGGGTCAATCAAGTTACATCTCTCTTTTTTTCCAGATCTTCAGTCCTACCACTATCAGCAGTCACACCATCTCTGCTAGGCCCACCTCCACTAGTCTTCTGCACTCTGCCACCTGGCCTAGCACTCTCACTGCTACCAAGCTTCCCCTGCCCCTTCAACTTGCTACCATCCATCCTTGTTGCCCCCTTTAGCCCCACTCTTTACAGCTGCTGCTAGTGCTCCCAATAAATGGAATTGAATCGAATTGGACCTAAATTCAATTCGAATTGAGGCCCAATTCAATTCGAATCAATTTGAATTGAGGTCCAATTTGATTCAAAGTCTAATTCGAACTTGATTTTTAGAAATTGAATAACTTGGCGAATACACATCTAAATTTATTAATCTTTAGCATGTTACATTCCTCTTATATAGGGGAATCTAACAAGCTAAAGATCATTAAATTTGGATATGTATTCATTCAGTTATTACATTTCTAAAATAGGTTCTGAATCAGACCCCAATTCAATTTGAATTCAATTTGATTCGAACTCAATTTAAATTGAAAAATCCCCAATTCGATCCAATTTGAATGACCCTCAATTCGATTCTATTTGAATTGATTTGATTCATTTGGGAGCACTAGCTGCTGTGAAGCTCACCAGTCCCTCTCTTCTCTCCTCACCACCAGCTCCTTGACCACCCTTCACACCACTCCTGATGGTCACCTTCCCAAAAGACCCCATCTCCAGTCCATACCCTTTATTCCCTTGATGCCACTTGAATGTTACACCAGGTCTTGATCTAGTAAACCAACTGGGAGATTGAACGCTGCTATTTTGGTAGTCACTTTTTCTAATAAACTGTTTAAAAAGTGTGTGTAAAAGTGTTTGTAACATGAATGGTAGTGGAAGAAGGTATCTTTTTTTTTTTTGTGAAAGGTATCCGATTTGATGAATGTCTTGCTCTCTCATGAGACTGTTATTAAGGGGTTCCACCAATGGATCTTCCTAGATCTCTGTCAGGTATATAATAAAGTCTCACTTCTGCTGGTCCTTCAGTGGCTTGTGGATCAAGGTGCAGATGCCACCCTCCTGAGTCTCATGCATAGCCTGTTCAATCACTGTCAGTATCAAGTAGTTGTTAATGGCCTTGTTACTCCTGTAATCCCCACTGAGCATGGCCTCTTTCAGGGCTCCCTTTTCTCTCTCTGGCTCTTTGATGTATTCATTGATGACCTTGTGACCTCCTCTGATACTAAGTTTTATGAGGATGTCTTTCTCCTTAGGCTTTTCTTTGTAGATAATATTGTGCTTGCTCTCCATACTTCAGTGGAAGGGCAAGCAATGGTTGACTTCTGTAAGGATTGGCCCTTGGCAAATAGTATGAAGCTCAACCCCAAGAAGTATAGTTATATTGGCACAACTGAATGCAACATTTGGATTGGGAGTGAGTCATGCTTGACACCCCCCTCTTACATATACCTCAGGGTCTCATACACTATCAATGGCTTTGATTTTTCATCACTTGGGATGCAGAATGTGGATAAGGCAGCCCTTACCCTTGGGTTTTGCTGCACTCATTGTCCCTTCTGATTGCCAATGGTCAAGCTGGCCATTGTATGAACATTCATCAGGCCTCAGTTGGAGTATAGACTTCTTTTGCTTTGGGTTTCTCTCCCTCAGACTATTGTGGGGCTTCAGATATTGAAGTGTCCCCAGGAGGTATTTGATGATTCAGTAGCTGGACTATTGGCTTTTATGGCCAGCCCTCAGTTGACTGCATGATTCTCAGCCTTCCTACATTTCTCCATTGTATGTCAGACCTCTGCTGTATGTTCCAAGTCCATCTGAATTGGTGTAGCAGGTTTGGCAACAACCCCATCAGCCCCCTCTCTATGTGGTTTTTTACAAGATCTTGGGGATCTTTCATAGATCAGTTCCAGAACTGGACTTCTTGGCTTGACTTCAAGAACTAGCACCAGCATTTCCCCCCTTAGTGCTGCAATCATTACTCTATACACTCTTTTCTTTAGGAATTTCTGCTAGAATGACCTGCTTTCAGAATGGGCCTCCTCCTTCTCCATTCTCATCTGGTATATCACTCTCTGTAGTCACTTGTGGCAGCATAGCCTGGATTGAGTCTTATCATTTCTACTGAAGTTGGTCTGCATGGCTATTGCATAGCAATATGGCCTCTTTGGACAACCCCACTTCTGCCCATATGGGGATCACTTTTCCTGAAGGCACTTCCATATGTGCGAACTCCTTGGGGGCTCCTACTCTATGTTCCAAGACACTGATCATGTTTTCAATTGGTTTACTGATGAGGAATGGGAGGAGGAGCTCACTGCTTTCTCTCTTCACTATCTCTGTGAGAGAAAGTATCATGCCATAGATGCTATATGAAATTCTGTTGGCCATGTTGCAGTTGGGTTCTGTCTGGCTGAGATCAATAAGATGCTTATGTGATGATTGTAGCAATTGCATATTTCTTTTTACTTTATTTTCTCATTTACTTTTTCAGATTCGATTTTGGAAAGATAGAGTGCTTGGTTTCCCCTTGGTAAGTCTGTTGGCAGTATCGGTATTGTAAAAATGTCATGTTCTAGCTATTGGACTGAGTAAATGTGTATCTTCAATAGTTTTGTACTTTGTTGTTTTGCAATTTGTTTTTTTT
>RQIL01019320.1:0-10213 GCA_003951145.1 Jimgerdemannia lactiflua | reverse complement strand
GCCGCGAAGCTCACCGATCCCTTGCTACTCCCCTCTCCTTCCTCTCCTTGTCTGCCCTCAGCTTCTCTTCCACCAGTTGCCTTCCCGAACGATCCCATCCCAAGCCCATACCCTTCCTTTCCTTGCTGCCATCTGAACGCCACACCAGTGTCGGACCCAGTACGCCAACCAGGAGGTTGATTTGCTGCCACGTTGATAGTCGGTTTCTTCAATAAACTGCTCGAGGTTTTTTGCACAAGATTTGTGTAACGTGAGTGGTAGTGAAAGAAGGTGGATTGCAGCGTCCTTCAATCACTCTCTACCAGAATTCTCAGTACCTAAGCCTCATACTACTGCCACATCTGACCACCTCTAATAAATCTCCAGATGACTCCCTGGGGGCAAATCTTGCTTTCTATACCTTTTGTATCAGGGAAACCTACTCTCTCCCTCTCAGCACTACTGCTCTTTGAAGCCATCAAGCTCTTAGGCAATAGAACTTCTTAGAAAAGTCCACCAGTCCAAGGCCACTATGCTCCACCAGTAGGGCAAGGATCTTCCAGCTAATCTGACTTTGCCTCTTAGCCCAGATCTAATCCTTCACCAACTTAAGCAATCTCTTCACTACCTAAGCCAGAAAGTCCAAATAATATGCCAGGTACCATAGCTTCAGCATCCAGTAGACATTCAGAATCATCACCCATCCTACCAGGGGGAGATATAATACCCCCCCCCCCAGCTTTTTAGTGAATCCCCCCAAGCTTGCACCTTCCCCTCCCACCATACTTTCAGCAGCACCAACTCATATACTGAGAGGAAGATTTCTAAGTATCAGACTATCTCTTCTACTGGTACCACCATTCCAATAATATCACCACCAATAATTCCATTCCCAAGCACCATTGTCTCACACTTATACCAATTCAGCTTCTGGCCTGAGCATCTTTCATACCAGCCAACTATCTCCTTGAGCTCCCCCACATCTTGAACAGAGCCCAGACTGACCACTATGTCATCCACAAAGGCACCAACCTTCCAGGTCACCTCTAATACCATCAACTCTCCAATCTGCTCCCTAATTCTATCCAGAAGTAGTTCCAGTGACAGAGCATACAGAATAGGGGACAGAGGGTCCCCTTGCAGCACTCCTCTCCCTAGTGAAAATAGAACTTCTTGGTGGCTATTCACTATTATAGCCGCCTTGCTTCCCTCCAGCATCTGCATGATGGCCTGCCCCAGTCTCTCTGGGATTCCAATTCTTACTAATACCTTCTCCAACCATACACAGCACACCCTGTTATATGCCTTCTCTTGATCCAAGAAGACCAGCCTTCCATCCACCCCTGCAGCTCTTGCCCCTTCAATGATTCTATGCACCCATGCCATACCATCTCTGATCAGTCTGCCACCAACTAAGCCACACTATTCCTCCCCTAGAACTTGCTGTACCACTGCCTATAAACGTGCTACCAGTATCTTCATTATCAACTTTCTATCCATATCCAGAAGTATAATAGGTCACCAGTTCTTCCAGTCTTCTCTCAGCCCCTTATCCTTATAAAGGAGCACCACTAATCCTAACTCCTGTCCCTCTAGCCAATTTCCTAAGTCGATTACAGCTCCACACATCTTCTTTATCTCCCCAAGCACCTCTTCAATATCCACCATTTTCTTTCAGAAATTCCATAGCAGCCCATCCTCCCCTGGCACTGTCTCATTCTTTGTAGCTAACAGTACTCTCAAAATTTCGTCCTTCTGGATAGAGTGGGTCAGATCCCCTAACCCCTCAGCTGCTGGCAGGGTCCACTCCTCCAAGAATCCTTCTATTATCCTACCATCTTTCCCTCCCTCCTCCTCACTCCACAGTTTGCCCCATCTCTTCTGGAGTGAGCCCAGAATGCCTTGCACCCCTGTCACCATTTCACCATCTTCTCCTATAATACCTTCCCACCTCTGCCACACCTTGCATGCTCTTAAAAGCCTGGTAAGATACTTTGTGGGCCTTTCTTCTTCCTCCAGCCCCTGCTATCGCAATCATGCTACTCTCTCTTGGACCTATAGCTCCTCTTCCTCCCTTAAGGTGACCTTCAGCTCTTCACTTTCCATCTTCACTCTCTCTATTCTCCACTCTTCACCTTCCTTCTTGGCACCCTCCTGGCTACCAGCAGACACCAATAGGAGACCCTTTAGTCAGCATGAGATTTTCATCATCTACTTTCTTCAAAGTCTTCCCTTCACTCTCCCCACCTCTCTCCAAAAAACCTGCACAGTGGCCTTCAACTTCAGCCACCAATTTCCTACAACCATGCCTTCCTTCCTCCAATATGGAATATTATCTACCACCTCTACCCTCTATTGTTCCCACACCCTTTTGTCTTTTAACAAAGTACAGTTAAGTCACCAATGTCCAGGCCCATCCTCACTCTCCCCAAATGTTCCCCACCCTGTCACCCCCCAGTGGTCAGACCAGGGGCACCACATCACCTCCAATTTCCTCCAGACATCTATCTCCCAACAGTTAGTCATGAGAATCCAGTCAATCCATGTTCCCAGTTCATGCACCCAGTGGGTAAAGACTGCTCAATTCTCTCACTTCTGTCACCCTACATCTCCTAAAGCACTCAGTCTCTCCATCTCCTCCCATCTATCCAGCCCCTGCTTCTACCTATCCCAGCTAGTCTACTATCAGAGTGATCCACAGTAGCATCCCTAACTATATTAAAGTCTCCTCCAAGTATGTTGACTCCAGTCTCCACCAAAGTTCCACTGTCTAGCAACCCCTCTATCTAAGTTACTCTCCCTCTTCTTTCTGCTGAACAATAGTAAGAGCCCACCACTACTGGCCCCCACCCTGGCCTTACTCATATCCCCTATAGCAAGTGACCTCCCCAGCCCCCAGTGTCTCTCAGTTCCTCTTTGCCTTTCCTTATCAGAATTCTCACCTTTCCTCACCATTCTGCTACCTCTCCCCATTCTCTCAACCAGTTTAACTTATCCATCTCATCTTCACATCTCATATCCTAAAGTAGAAAAACATCTGCTTCCAAATCCTTAAGCTATGTAAAAATATTTCGATGTCTCTCTGATCCCCTCAGCCCATTGACATTGAGTGAAAAAACATTAGTTGTACTGTTCATATTGAGAAATGTATGAGTTGCAGGTCTACTCTAGATCTCTATATCCTGATCTATCCTAGACAAGTCTAGCTCCCTCTCAGCTTCCAGCTCCACCTCCTCCTTCTCCTTAGCCTCCAGTGCTACCAGAATCTCCTAAATATTCTCTGTATCCTTCTCTTCCATCATTGAGTGATAGTCTGTGTACATCTCCTCCCACATCACTACTCCATTCCAAGCATTCTACCCCTCAACCACCATCTGATGTGCTGCTCCTTTCATCTCTCTCTCTCTAGCAGCATCCACCTCATATCTCTCATCCTCAAGCAGCATTGCCAAGTGTATTGTCATCAACTTTCCCACCATGCCAACCCTACATAAGATATTACTCCAATCCTTCTCACTCAGCAGTTGAAAGTCAACATCACCCAACTCCTCATCTGCTAATTCTATCACCAACCTGTGCAGCCAGGGCCCCTCTCCCATACACTTGTCCCCTGGAGTCATCACCCTCTTCCCCACCATCTGTGCTCCATCCAAGCTAGTGCTGGTCTCTTTATCCCATTCCTCATTCAATGCATCTACCAGGCTCTCTCCAGATATCCCAACAACCTAGCCCCCCAAAGCCAATTCTGGGACTCCAAATCAGACATTCTTTATACCCTGCATTACAATATCCTCCACCTCAGCCCCTCCACCTCCAGTGGCATCCTCTGGTCTCTCATTCTTCTTATTCCTATCAGCATCTCTCTCTGGCCTCCAATCATCAAAGAAAATCTCCTCTTCAGCACCTGCTCCACTCCACTGGGGGGTATGCTCAGAGTATATAGAACTCAGACTCCTTCTGCCTACCACTCTCCCCCATGGTTGACCCTGTCCCTTCCTTTTTAGTACCTGCCCCAAGCCTAGTGAGGAGCTCTTGCTGTTGCTTCTTTTCCTGAACCCTTTCTCATATTGTCTTATCTATTCAAATTTTCTTTCCATTAACATCAACCATCATTGTAGCCTTTTCAAAGACTTGCCATGCCCTCTCCCTTTGCTCCACAGCTCCCTCCAACTCCCAAAGCACTATCAACAAGTCCTCCTCCTCCTTCTCCGAACTCTTGACTCTCAATACCCTATACTCGAAGGGCTCCCACTTCAGCACTCTGGGCCAATCACCTCCTTTCTCTATCACCTCCTTCCCAGCTACTCTCAGCCATACCTCCACATCTCCAGTGCAGAACAATGTCTCTTCCCACATCTGAAATCCAATATCCACAACCTTGCCATACTCTTGTATCATCCTTCCAACTCTTTTCTTTGTCTCCTCCATTGATACTATCAGAACTAGTGCTCCCAAATGAATCGAATCAATTCGAATCCAATCGAATTGAGGGTCATTCGAATGGAATCGAATTGGGGATTTTTCAATTTCTAATTAAGTTCGAATCAAATCAAATTCGAATCGAATCGAGGGTCCAATTCGAACCCTATTTTTCAAAATGTAATAACTTGACGAATACATGTCCAAATTCAATGATATTTAGCATTTTAGATTCCCCTATATAAGAGGAATCTAACAAGCTAAAGATCATTGAATTTGGACATGTATTTGTTGAGTTATTACATTTCGAAAAATAGGGTTCAAATTGGAACTTGAATTGAATTGAGTTTGGGTCAAATTCAATTTGATTCAATTTGTTGGGAGCACTAGTCAGAACCCCCTTGACCACCAGATATACCACTCTCAGGTTCCAATGCAGGCACCTCACCATCAGAACAATGACCTCTCCAACTTGCACTTTCTTGACTACTACCACCAATACATATTCCTCCTTGACAAATCTAACTTCCACCCCTTCCAGCCCTTTCAAAAACTTCACCAAGGCCACCTCACTTAGTTGCCTACCCAGAAGTACCAGCACCACCCTAGCTGTTACTGCTAACTCCCAGAAGCTCAGTATGACTACAAATTCCAAGATGGATTTCTTGAGTAATGGTCCCACCACCAGTCCTATCATACCATCAGCCAGGTCACCCTTATATGTCAATGACAATCCCTTGGTTGCCTCCTTAGTTTGATCAGCAGTTACATTTTCTTTTTTTTCCAGATCTTCAGTTCTACTGTTATCAGCAGTCATATCACCCCTGCTAGCCCTATCTCTACTGATCTTTTACACTCTAATACCTGGTCTAGTACTCTCACTCCCACCAAGCTTTTCTCTTGCTCCTTCAACTTACTGCCATCTATTCTTGTTGCCTCCTTCAGCCCCACTTTTTACAGCTGCTGCAAAGCTCACTGGTTCCTCACTTTTCCCCTCACCTCTAGCTTCTTAACCACCATCTGCCCCACTACTGACAGTTGTCTTTCCAAAAGACCCCATTCTCAGCCCATATCCTTCCTTCTCTTGCTACCACTTGAATGCTATACCAGTTTTTGACCCAGTATACCAACCAGGAGGTTGAATCGCTGCTATTTTGCTAGTTACTTTTTCTAATAAACTGATCAAAAAGTATGTGTAAAAGTATATATAATGTGAATAGTAGTGGAAGAAGATGGCTCAAGATTGGGTCTTGATTTTCTTCAGAAAATAAGTTATTGGTACATTATTGGAGACTGACCATCCTCATAGGGCAGAGGGCCTATTACTGAACTAACTATCTGAGAGAAGTTTGAATCTAGCTAGTAGCTTCATTTTGGTGTACTTTGGTTCATTAGATATCCTCTAATTCTGGGGTCTTAAAGTAAACTTCTAATATATAAGGCACTGATTATTATTATAGATTATTGATAATTTAAGAAAATCACTATAGGAATTAAGCAATACATTTTGCTTCTCTTGAGTAATATGATCTTATATGATTGTAGTGTATCTTAGTCTTAAGTATAACTCCATCTAGGGTCTTGAGTTGGTAGCTGTAGTTTATAAACACTTGGTGAATAAGATAAGGTCCTTTCTATTTAAGTTCAAGCTTAGCACTCTAATTTTCTTCTATGATGGTATGGTATATTAAAACTTATTATATAATAAGTAAGAGCTTGAGATCAGCTTTGTGGTCATAGTACTTCTTTTGTCATTTCTGTACTTTGGTGATAAATTCTCATACTTGCTGGCATACTTTGTATAATCAAGTAATCTTTGTAACTTATTTCATCAAATCCAACTAGATTGGTTCAACAGAGTCTTATGCTTCTTGGCCATATACCAGATAAAAGAGGGTCTATTGAGTAGTAGTTGTCTTGGAAGTACAGATGCTGAATAAGATTGCTGGTAGATAGATATCTCAGTACAATTAATTGTTAGTTCTGCTGAGACCTTGCTTGATAGTCTAGTTCATTCATTCTGTAAGTCTATTTATCTATAGGTGGTAAGCTGTTATTGGCTGCAGCTTGATCTTGAAATTGCTTGCAAAGGTCTTCATGGCTTTGTTGACAAACTCTTGGCCTTCGTCTGTGATGATTTCCTGGGGGACACTATGGCAGCTGAAAATTTCATTATACAGGATTCCAATAATTATCTGAGCATCTGCAGTCTTGATGGTAAAGACTTTAGGCCATTTTTTTAGATAGTTATTGATGGTGAGGATGTAGTGTCTTCCTCAGCTAGTTACTGACAAAGGTCCAATGATGTCTATTCTTAGTCTTTGAAAGGCTCTGGCTGGTGCTGCAATCAGTATTAGTGGTGCTCTATCAGTAGACTTTTGTCAGTATCTTTGGCAGGTGTCACATTGTTGAATATGTGTTAAAATTTATTTCCTCATCTTGGGCCACTAGTATCATTTCTTGATTCTTGCAATGGTAGCTCCAATTCCTCAGTGTGCATTCTGCGGGGCTTTTGTGCTTGGGTCCGAGGGAACAAAGGGGAACGAGTGCTTAAACACCATACGGTGACACCCACCCCGATTCTCGGTTGCGGCTTATTGATCGCAGTCCCTGGAGAGGCGTCCTTTTCAGACGTTTTAATCCCCAGGCTTGCTACCCTGCAGCACATTGCCTTTTTTCCTGCCTGTGTCCTTACGTTTTCACTTCAATCTAGCTTAGCGTTGTTGATCGCCCCCTGTCACCGGTACCAAATGCACTTCGCCTAGAATTAAGCGACTTACAGTGGGCCTAGATCGGGATTCATAAACCAAAGGAAGCCGGACCCGCCAGTAACTGGCTTAGTTCCCACGTCTAAGGTGGGACGAGCTCCACAATGAACGATTAGGCAACATAACGAGTAGGAAGTTGTCGTCATCGGTAATTAATTCTTGCGAAGTTGGACTTCTGGTCGTCGAAAATGGGCGCCGCGGCTAGGCAAACCCGCACTTAGTAATCCTTTCAATCACCACCATCGACCAATATCAATTGGGATACCCAAAAACTCACTTTACCCCAGGACAATTGGGATGCCAAACGACTCAATTCCAGCAGTCCACGGTGTTACGTGTACCATCTTGCAGTCACGTCGGGTCCACTGCCCACGAAGCAGCGATCTACGATGGTGACGGGCCGTTGGAATTAGAAATCATGAGGACTTACACCCAAAAGCTACCCCAGAAGCAAAGGAAAGTTAGAGGGATTTATAACCAAGAGACAGAGGGTCTTCCAGCCACCCGGAGGCAGTTGGTGCCGGTTTCATGACATCAGGATAGGACCGTGCGCGCTTGATTTCGCTGTACGCTCTTTAGCCACCTTACTAGGGTTGGGCCACTTTCGACTCCCTGGGAGACTTTGTCTAGCGGTCTTACGACGAACTGACCAGCGAATCGCTGAGTGTCTCCTAGGTGTGCCAAGATCGACTAGAAAAAATATACCTGGACAGCTATAAACACGAAAGTGCCGTCATTACCATTCATATCATCGGACTCAAGTTGGTTCACTAGATTGCATGTGTGTTCCTTGTTTCCCTGCACTGCCGCCCTCCTAAGCCATAGAAAACATACTTCAGCCATCTGTTGCGCCCCACTTGGCCGGCATCGCCAAGATTTGGATACCTCTATAACGAGGTACGAGTGGTTGCCATCCGCCACTCCCTTTCATCAACGGCATACGGCTTTTTACCTCCTTGTGCCTAAATCGCGCGTTCTTTTGGATTGGTTCCCGCTTCGAAACTCGCCCCTCCGTAATTGCTTTCCCCCCTAGGAAGGTACGGCAAAAACTCGGGTTTGATATAATCTAGGCGGTTAGCATCTCCTCAAACTACCACAATACAGCCAGGTTTTTTCATAGGGTCGGCTCAAGGTCCTTTGGTACTATTCTATGACGCCGAAAGGGAGTAACAAGGGCAGGGGTTCCGGTCAGTACCGAGGTCAAACCTCTTCCCAATCTATCAACAACGTTGGAGGCCTTCAAGAACAGACGGCATGGTTGCCGAGGGGCTTTGGTGTACCATTGCTAAGGTTCGTCGGGTCCACGAGTCACCAGCTCGCAATCTACGATGGAACCACCGGCTGCTCAGAGAAGGATTCTTACACCAGCATAACTCCGTTGCCAACAAACTGAGTCAGTTTAACCAAGATACCGACGTCGTACTCCGAACAAACAGACACAGGACAGAATGGGTCTTAGTCATTAGACATGAATGGCAGAACGCTTTACTTCGAGACACGTAAATTAAAGAGTTTCTCCCCAGAGCTCCACCCGAAGGTTGGAAGGCCACTCCGCGCATCAGACGAGTTTCCAAGTCCTTCAGCCGGTCAGCCCCGAATGACCATATTATGTATCATCTCGGCCCTGGCAGGTACGTTCTCGCCTTTACTCGCCACAACCATGGTTTCCCAAGGGCTGTCTCTTTTCGACCGTTTACTTCTCGCTGCTGGCTTGCCGCCCAATATGGACAGACGCAGAGGCCGGGAGCGCTGCTTAATTCATGTGACCGGAGATGGGATAAGGTCCGCCCCGACCCGCCCCATCACGTCTTACGACTTTCATCGACTTTGCCTTTCATAGCGCAAACAAACAGGTTTACACACCTACTCACGGATACTAGCTGCAACACTAGCCGCTTCGGTAGCTCCTGAATAGCCATGATGACCTTCAAGTCTGTGAGCCTTCCTCTTCAGCACCGCGTGAAACACCCGAGAGTGCCACCCTGTCTCCCGTACACAGCAAAGAATCTAGCCCAGCCGTAGCCGGGTTTGCCTCTTCGCGTAGTCGTGAAGCGAAGTCTGGTTAGAGGCTTGGTTGCTAGTTGAGCTGCCAGGGTTTCCCCCAGAGAGACTCCTGTATCACTACAGAATTCCCGCTTTACACTTTATTACCATACCGGAATACTCGTGGCATCCGCCAGTGGCGCATTTCTGCCCCACCTTGGTAGTGTAAAGTCAGTCCGTTCCAGCAGTTTGGCCATTTCGAAAGCACTGGTTTACATTGGTTAAGCCCGGAAGTAGTTCAGAGCCCCAACTCGAAGTCGGGGTTGAGTACGGAACCGGCTGGCCTTGCACACGAGATCTAGACTATTACGCCCTAATCTCTGCCCAGGAGTGAACCCTAGGCGTGGAGGTCTGCTAAGCTAGCGTTTTCCCTCTAAGTATCTGGGTTAATCCTATCCCAGAAGAGGCAAGCTAGGTCTTTTCACCAATGGAAGTCCGCGACGGTGGCTACGAACCACTATGTCTCATCCGACTTCACAGTACACAGACGGGCCCCATAACCACTGGGCCCATCATGGTTGGTTGTGAGTATCTTTGGCATTTCATCTTCTCTTGGAACTCAGGTGTACTGATCTCCTTCCATTCTCCAAAGTTCACCATTGCCTTCTTGAAATTTCTTGAAGTTCCTTTGAATGAACAGCTTGTGGGCTGGCTGAATTCCTTTCTTGAAGCTCCTATAGTACAGGCTCCAGATGAGGGTGAGGTATAATTCTTGGTTCATTTGAGTGAGCAGGAAGCAACCTTCTCTCATGGGGGCTTCTTTCCTTCTTGTTGATTTCATGGGATTCTTGACAGGGTATTGTAACATGCCTGGCTCAATAGAGGCAAATTACAAGGTTGGGCAGCTGTGTGGATTGGTATGAAATGACGGTCCCATGTATCTTATTATAAATGACAATTTGATTCAATTTTATAGAATAGAAAAATGGTGTTTTTACAATGTAGACATTATAGGTATGAATGTGACAGAAAAAGACTCGTTGATAAATAGTTATAATAATAAT
>RQIL01019309.1:0-10213 GCA_003951145.1 Jimgerdemannia lactiflua | reverse complement strand
TCCTATAGGCTGTGGCCTCATTTATTACTGAATGCCTGTCTAAACATTACACTTGTCCTCATGCCACATCAGCAGCCCCATCTCTCACCTCACTACCCTACTCCTTCACTTGGCCTCCCTCCCACCCTGACCCTCTCAAATTCTACCTCATTTCCTATCGCCTGTACTCGGCCCTCACTCTTACTACATATTGCCTCCACAACCTTCCTTCGGCCCCCCTCTCCTGGGCCCCATCCCCTCTGCCAACCTGTCAGAATATCTTTCATCAGCCACCACCAACTTGCCATCTTCTCTTCCTGAGTCATCTTCCTCCCTTCCTCAAACACCCCTAGCCAGTGCCCTGCCATTCCTATCCACACTGCAACAACCAACCCCAATGTGAGCCACTCATTTCCCACTCCCCCAAGCATCCTTGCCTGGAGCACATCCCATCTCCCCTGTACTCACCCTATATTAATACTACCTAGTTGCTGGCCCACCTCTCTCCAAAAGTCCTCCAATACCTCGCACTCCCCAAGCCAGTGCTCTGGAGTCTGCACCACTCCACCAGCCTGCCCCACCCCCAAGCACTCTTTGCACTCAAAGTCCCCTCCTGCCACCAAATGCCCTGACCTAAAGTTCAGCATTACATTTCGCCTCATGACCCTCCACCACACCACCCAGAACTCTGGGGGGATCCACTTCTTCACCTCAGCCTCCCAGGCCCATAAGCCAGCCCAATCCCCCTCCTCATCAATTCTAACACCCTACCACCCTGCTGGCCAGAGATCCAGGCCGAGGACCTGTTGACTCTCCATTCCATCTCCAAGATTAAAGTCAATCACCGGCGACCCTCCAAGCAGCAACTTGTGACACTGCCACATCCCTGGTCCCCAGTATTCCTCTGCCTTATTCCTCTCCCATCGAAGATCAATCCTATGGCCCCCTTCAACCACTCCCTATCAGAATCCTTGATATCAGAGCCTCCTACTGCTGCCATACCTAACCACCTCCAGTAGGTCACCAGATGACCCCTTAGGGGCATATCTCACCTCCCACACTTTTTGCATCAGGGGAACCCACCCCCCTCCATATAGCACCGCTGCTCTCTGGAGTCACCATGCTCGCAGACAGTGGAACTTCCTTGGAAAGTCCACCAGTCCAAGACCCCCCCACTCCACAGGAAGGGCAAGAGTCTCCCATCTTATCTGACTCCACTTTCCTGCCCAAATCCAGTCCTTTGCTAGCTTTAGCAGTCGCTTAATCACCCAAGCCAGAAAATCCAAATGATATGCCAGATACCACAGCTTCGGCATCCAGTAGACATTCAAAATTGTCACCTGCCCTGCCAGTGAGATATGGCACCCCCCCCAGCCTTTAAGTATGTCTCCCCAAGCTTGTACCTTCCCCTCCCACCAGACCTTCGGCAGCACCGACCCATATACTGAGAGGAAAATGCCCAAGTACTGGACTGCCTCTCCCGCAGGTACCACCATTCCAATGATGTCTCCTCCAATTATTCCATTTCCAAGTACCATTGTCTTGCACTTATGCCAGTTCAGCTTCTGGCCCGAGCACCTCTCATACCAGCTCACCATCTCCTTGAGCTCCCCCACATCCTCCACAGAGCCCAGCCTGACTACCATGTCATCTGCAAAGGTCCCCACCTTTCAGGTCACTCCTAGCACTGACAGCCCTCTAATCCACCTCCTAATTCTGTCCAGTGGTGACTCCAATGACAACACATACAAAATAGGGGACAATGGGTCCCCTAGTTGCACTCCTCTCCCCAATGAAAATGGCACTCCCTGATGCCCATTCACCATTATAGCTGCCTTGCTCCCCTCCAGCATCTGTATAATGGCTCCCCCTAATCTCTCCAGGATTCCGACCCTTGCCAACACCTTCTTCAATCACACACAGCGTACCCTGTCATATGCCTTCTCTTGATCCAAGAAGACCAACCTTCCATCCACTCCTGCAGCTCTCGCTCCTTCAATGATTCCATGCACCCATGCTGTACCATCTCTGATCAATCTACCTCCAACAAAACCCCATTGTTCCTCCCCCAAGACTTGCTGTGCCACTGCCTGTAGCCGTGCCACCAGTATCTTTGTGATCAGCTTCCTATCCATATCCAGGAGCATAATAGGTCGCCAGTTTTTCCAGTCCTCCCTCAGCCCCTTGTCCTTATACAGAAGCACCACTAGCCCCAACTCCTGGCCCCCTAGCCAGTTGCCGGAATCTATTACAGCTTCACATATCTCCTTCATCTCCCTAAGCACTCCCTCAATGCCTGCCATTTTCTTCCAAAAATCCCATGGCAGCCCATCCTCTCCTGGCGCCATTCCATTCTTTGTCACTGACAGTACTTTCAAAATCTCTTCCTCCTAAATAGCATGGGACAGATCTCCTAGCCTCTCCGCTACTGGTGGTTTCCACTCCTCCAAGAATCTTTCTATAGTCTGTCCATCCTCCCCACCCTCCTCCTCACTCCACAGAGTGCTCCATCTCTTTTGGAGAGAGCCCAGGATATCTTGCACCCTTTTCACCATAATGCCATCTTCTCCTATGATACCCTCCCATCTCTGCCTCACCTTGCATGCTCTCAAAAGCCAGGTGAGAAACTTTATTGGTCTTTCTCCTTCCTCCAGCCCCTGCCATCTCAACTATACAATCATCCCTTGCACCTTCCTCTCCTCTTCCACCCTCACAGCAACCTTCAGCTCTTCGATTTCCATCCTCACTCTCTCTACTCTCCACACTTCCTCATTCTCCTTCATGCCCTCCTGCCTACAAGCAGACACTAGCAGAAGTCTCTCCAATCTATATGAGACTTCCTTCATCTGCTTTCAGCAACATCTCCCCTTCGCTTTCCCCACCTCTCCCCAGTATACCTGTGCTTTGGCCTTAAGCTTCAGCCATTGATCCCCTGCCACTATACCTTCCCTTCTCCAATGAGCTATATTATCTAACACCTCTACCTCCCATTGTTCCCACAACTCCTTATCTTTCAACAAAGTACAATTAAGTCACCAATGTCCTGGCCCATCTCCACTCTCCCCAAATGTCCCATGACCTATCACCCCCCAGTGGTCCGACCAGGGGCACCACAGAACCTCCAGTTCCCTCCAGACATCATCTCCCCAGCAATCAGCTGTGAGGATCCAATCAATCCGCATTCCCAGTCGATGTATCCAGTGTGTGAAAACCACCCAATTTCCCCACTTCTGTCTCCCCACATCCCCCAGAGCACTCAATCTTTCCATCTCCTCCCATTTATCCAGACCCCCACCACGACCCATCCCAGCCAGTCCACCATCCGAGTGGTCCACTGCTGCATCTCAAACCATATTGAAGTCTCCTCCAAGTATGTCCACTCCAGCCTCCACCAATGATCCATTGTCTAGCAGCCCTTCTATCCATGTTCTTCTTGCTCCTCTCTCTGCCAGGCAGTAACATGAGCCCACCACTACTGGCCCCCACCCTGGCCCCACCCAAACCCCCCACAGCATGCGATCCCCCCATCCCCCAGTATCTTGCAGTTCCCCCTTGCCTTTCCTTATAAGAATTCCAACCTTTCCTCGCCATTCAGTCACCCCTCCCCATTCCCTTGACCAGTTTAACTTATCAACCTCCTCACCACATCTAACATCCTGCAGTAGAACAATATCTGCACCTGAATCCTTAAGCCATCTAAAAATGTTTCGGTGTCTCTCTGAACCCCGCAACCCATTGACATTGAGTGAAAGAATGTTTGTTGTACTGTTCATATTGAAAAATGTTAAATTTCGGGTCCACTCTTGATCTCCAAATCCTGATCCATCCTAGTCAAATCCCGTTCCCTCTCAGCTTCCAACTCCACTCTCTCCTGAGCCTCCAGCACCCCCAGAATCTCCTGCACATCCTCTGTATCCTTCTCTTCCATCATAGATCTATAGTTGGCACATGCTTCCTCTCACAATCTACTGCCATTCCAAGCCCGCCACCCCTCGATCACCATCTGGTATGCCTCCAATTTCATCTCCTCCTCTCTATCGGCATCTACCTCATACCTCTCATCTTCCAACAGCACCACCAGGTGCATTGTTGCCAACTTTCCTATCACTCCAACTCTATACAGAATGTCTCTCCAGTCCTTCTCACTCAATACTCAGAAGTCAATATCCCCCAGCTCCTCATCTGCCAAATCTCTCATCAATCTGCATAGCCACAGCTCCTCTCCCACATACTCTCCTCCTGGAGTCATTGCCCTCTTCCCCACCATCTTGACTCCATCCATGCTGGCACTAGCCGCTTCATCCCACTCCTCATCAGATGCATCCACCAGGCTCTCTCCAGACACCCCAATGACCTGGCCTCCCAAGGCCAACTCTGGAACTCCAAATCTGACATTCTTCGCCCCCTTCATGACCACATCTTCCATCCCAGCCCTGACATCTCCATTGGCATCCTCCAGTCTAACATTCTCCTTATTTCTATCAGTATCGCCCTCTGGCCTCCAGTCAGCAAAGAAAATCTCTTCTTCAGTACCCGCCCTTCTCTGTTGTGGGGCATGCTCAGAGAATATAGAACCCTCCGACCCCTTCTGCCCACTCTTCTCTGCTATGTTCACCCCAGCCCCCCTCCTTCTTATTATCTTAGCAAGGAGCTCCTGCTGCTGCTTCATCCCTTGAGCCTTTTCCCATATCAACCTGTCAACCTACATCATCTTCCCATTTAGTTCCACTATCATCGTGGCCCTCTCAAAAGCTTTCCATGTCCTCTCTGCTCCCACAGTGCCATCAGCAGGTCCTCCTCCTCCTCTTCCATACCCTTGACCCTCAATACTTTGCACTCGAAGGGCTCCCACTTCAGAACTCTGGGCCAGTCCCCTCCTTTTCCTATCACCTCCTTCCCAGCTACTCTCAACTGCACCTCTACATCTCTAGTGTGGAATGATGTCCCCTCCCATATCTGAAATCCAATATCCACTACCTCACCAAACTCCTGCATCACCTTTCCAACTCTTTCCTTCGTCTCCTCCATTGACACCATCAGAACTCCCTTGACTACCAAATGCACTACTCTTGGGTCCCAATATAGGCACCTCATCATTGGAACAGCGACTTCACCAATTTGCATCCCCTGAGCCACTGCCGCCACCACTTATTCCTCCTTGACAAATCCAACTTCCACTCCTTCCAGGCCCTTCAAAAACTTCATGGAAGCCACATCCTTCAGCTGCTTGCCCAGGAGCACCAGTACTGCCCTAGCTGCTACCGCCAGCCCTTGGAAGTTCATCATGACTGCGAATTCCGAAATAGACTTCTTGAGCAACAGTGCCACCACCAGCCCCATTACACCATCAGCCAGGTCCCCCTTGCATGTCCGCGATGATCCCTCAGCCACCCCCTTGGTTCGATCAGCAGTCACATCTCCTTTTTTCTCCAGATTGCCAGTCCCGCTGTTATCAGCAGTCATGCCACTCCCCCGAGCCCCTCCCTTCACCTCTATGCCTGGCCCAGCTTCTCCACTCTCTCTCAGCTTTCCCTTCGGTCCTCCAACCTTCTGCCATCCATCTCTATCTCCTCCTTCTCCACTCTTTACTGCCACCGCGAAGCTCGCTGGTCCCTTGCCACTCCCCTCTCCTTCCTCTCCTTGCCTGTCATCAGCTACCCTTCTGCCAGTTGCCTTCCCTAAAGATCCCATCCCAAGCCTGTACCCTTCTTTTCCTTACTGCCACCTGAACACTGCACTAGTGTTGAACCCAGTATGCCAACCAGGAGGTTGAGTTACTGCCATGTTACTAGTTGTATTCTTCAATAAACTGCTCAAAGTTTGTGTAAAAAATTTGTGTAACATGAGTCATAGTGGAAGAAGGATGCCAAATATCCTCTCCCTAGCAGATTACTAAGAGTACTCAATCAATTCTTATTCTTAGTCTATTGACCTAATGTATAAAAACCTTAGCCTCTCTCTACTTGACCAATCTAGTATCTCTCAGTAAGCCTCTCAATCTCCTTCCACCTATCCAGCCTATCACTACAGCCAGCTAGCCCTACTCCCTCATCAGACCTATCCAGTGAGGCATTCTACACTATATTGAAGTCACTACTCAGGAAATCCATCCCAGCCTCCATCAGTGCCCCATCATCTAATAGTCTTTCTAGCCACCTCACTCTCTCACCTTAGATCACTAGATAGTAACAAGAACCAATCACTACTGGACCTCTCTGGCCTCCTCTACATTCTCTACAATAGATATTCCCCCCATCTCTTAATATCTATCAGCCCTCCTCTATCCTTAAGAATCAGAATTCCAATCTTTCTATACCTTTCTACCACCTCTCTCCATTCTCTGTAAAATTCACCTTGATTATATTATCCTTAGACCTCACATCCTACAGTAGAAAAAAATCAACCTCTAGCCCTTATGGCTATTCAAAAAATTTTCAATATTATATAATACTTTAGAGCCCATTGACATTTAGTAATAAAATGTTAATTATACTATTTATAGAGAATATAGTTTTAAATTAATATAACTTTCTCCTACTATACCATTATCTGACAGCTCCTTATTTACCCCAACTACTACACCTCTGTGCTTGGTATCCAGAACTCTAACCCTTATACTCTGGGCTCTCCTCATTATAACATTCTCCTTCTCAGCCCTGGATGCCAGTCTACTACTAAAGGCCTCTATCTTTATAGTCTAGTCTCTCTCTTTCTCATCCAAATTAATACAAAACCCAGACCCATCCTCTCCAGTGACCTTCTTGCTCTGGGAAGAATGCTGTAAAGTCTCTAGGCCCCTGTAGACCCAGGCAGTAGTACCATCCCTCACCCAAATTTATTTTATATATAGCTCTCCAGTAGTTCTTTCTATATATGCCTCCTCTGCTCCCTCTCTTATGTCTTCTTATCTACCTATATCTTCTTTCATTTATCTCCTCAACTACTATTGTATTCTCAAGGACTTTCTAAGCCTTATTCTCTGCTTAATGGCTCTCTCCAACTCTTATTATACCATCAACAAATCACTTTCCTCCTTCTCAATTCTCTTCACACTTGATACCTTATACTCCAATGGTTCCCACCTCAATACCTTTGGTCAATCTCCTTTCTTCCTGGTTATCTTCCCATTAGCCTCCCTCAGTCTATCCTGATCATCATTCTTTCCCATATTTGAAATCTGATATCAACTACATCTCTATACTCATATATTACTGCTCTAATTTATCCCCTTATCTTCTCTATTAATACTGTAGATACTTTCTTGATCACTAAGTATACTATCCTGAGGTTCTAGTACAAATTCCTCAATATTGGTACTGTATCTTAATCTACCATAACCCCATTCAACAGTATATCCACTAGGTGTTTCTTCTTTACAAATCTCACTTTAAATCCTTCTAGCCCCTTCAGGAGCTTCACTAATACCACATCTACTAACTACTTCCCAGTTATCCCCAAGACCATCTTTGCCATCAATGCCAGTCTCTGGAATTGTTAACTTAGAGATTGACTTATTGAGAATGGGGCCACTACTAAGTCCATTATATCATATAAATGATCACTCCTATATACTATACTCAATCCCCCAGATACTTCTTGCTATTATCCATAGTTACATCTGGATTTTTTTTCAAATTAATCATCATGCTACCATCAGTAGTTCGAGCCTCAAAGCCAGTTACACCTTCTCAAGCCTCCTTCTTTCCTCTCCCAGGTGGTACTCCTCTAGTACCCCCAGGCTTCACCTTCTCCTTCCCCACCACCTTCCACTCTACAGTCTTTTTCCCTCTCTTACTACTCTTAACTACTACTGTGAAGCTTGTCACTCTATTATTTCCCACCTTATTGTTTGACTCTTGCCCCCCCTGTACCTCCTCTTATTGATGGTCCAAAGAATTCTGGTCCTATACTGATCACTCTCTTATTATACTACTAGTTGAATGCTGGACTATCTTCCATATCAGTATACTCACTAGGACTTTGCTTTGTCATAATTGCCTTAAGAGCTTTCTCTAATAAATGATGGAAAAGTATATCAAAAAGTATTTGGAATTTGATTTAATGTGAATATTACCAGAGAGAGGTTGTTTGACTAGTTCAGCTTATTCATATTATCCTCATATTGCATATATTAAAGTAGAAACAAGTTTATATCTAGGTTCTTAAACTAAGTAAATTTTTTTTGATATCTTACAGAATCTCTTAACCCATTGATATTGAGTGAAAAAATATAGTTATACTGTTTATAGGAAATAATATTTAAGTAATATATATCTTTAAATCTCCAAATCCTAATTTCTGTCTCTAGATCAACCTCTACATTTTCCCTGATCACTAACTCTATCAAGATCTCTTGATTCACTACTGCTATCTTTACCTCTATTTTTACATAGTAGTTCTCACATGCTGTCTCCTACACCCCTGCCCCATTCCAGGAATTCCAACTCTTAATAATCAGTTTCTGAGCTGCTGCCCCCATTTCAGCTTTATAGAAAGCTTCTATCTCATAACTTTTATCTTCCAGCAGTACTGCTAAACATTCAACCTTCAAGTCTATAGAAAAAAAATAAATAAAATAAAACATTCTATCTTCAACTTTTCCATGAAGCCAACCTCTCCCAAGATATCACTCCAAGCCCTTTCATCTGTAATGTGAAAGTCCACACCACCCAGCTCTTTGCTTACCAATTCTGTCACTATTCTCTATAGCTATTACCTCTCTTCTATATACTCACCCCTAGGAATCATTGACTTTCCACCAGCTACTCACACTCCACTTGGCCCAGTACTAGCTGACTTATTCTACTTCTCCTTAGATATATCCACCAGATCCTCTTCAGTCACTCTCCCAGTCCTTATATAGTCATATCTAGTATATTAAACCAAATATTCTGTATACCTTTTATCATAACATCATCTATCTCTACTACTGTTTTCTTCTCTGTTATAGCTACTAATAGAGTATCTCTCTCACCCCCACTCTCATTTCCTTCTATAACCCAGTTATTAAAGAAGAACTCCTCCTTCCCAACTGAGCTCTCTCTTTGGGTAGTATAGATCAAATAATGTGAACCCCCAGACTCTTTCCACCATTTATCTATCACTAATACTCTATGAGCTCCTTACTTCCAGATCCTACCTTGAGCTCTGCCAGGAGATCCTGTTACTACTTCTTCCTCTGCTCCATTTTTCAGACCTCTTTATCTACTTATATTTTCTTATTATTGATCTCTATAAATATAATAGTCTTCTCAAAGGCTCACTAAGCCCTCTACAGTATCATCAAACTCCCTGAGAGTCATCAATAGATTCTCCTCATCCTCCTCTATACTTTTGACCCTAGATACTTTATACTCAAAGAGATTCTATTTCAGCATTCTAGGCCAGTCACTGTCTTTTTCTGTCTCTTCTTTCCAGCTACTCTTAGTTATATCTCTATATCTTCAGTATAGAAGGTTATCTCTTCTCATAACTAAAATCTGATAATAACAACTTCACCATACTCTCTTGTCATCTTTTCAATTCTATCTTTTATCTTCCTTGACTACCAGATACACTACTTTAGAGTTCTATTGTAAATATTATACTATTGAGACTGCAATATCACTAACTTGCACTCCTTTAGCCACTGCTGCTACTATATACTCCTCTTTGATAAATCCAACTTCAATATCTTTAAGTCTTTTCAAACCTTTACAGACATCACCTCTTCCAATTACTTACTCAGTAGTATCAGTACTATTCTAGCCATCACTGCCAGTCTGTAGAACTCAGTATGATGGCAAATTCTAAAATAGATTTCTTGTGTCATAGTGCCACCACCAGTGCTATAATACTATCTATCAGATTACTCTTATATACTATTCTCTATTCTTCAGCCATAATTGTGGTTCAATTAGTAGTTACATCTTCTTCTTTTTCTAGATCTCTAATCTTATCAATATTAGCAGTCCTTTTATCTCTACCAGCAATGATCCTACTAACTTCCTTCTTCCCTGTACTAGGCCTAGTCCCACCACTATTATTTGTCTTTTCTCTCTCTCTTCTCATCTGCTACTATTCATTCTGGTTAATCTCTCTGGCTCCATTCTTTATAGCTACTATAAAGCTTACTGGTCACTCCTTGTTCTCCTTTCTCTTAGCTTCTTATTCTTCTTTTTCTCCATTATTACTTAATGTCTTTTTAAAGATTCCATCCTCAGACTATATCCTCTTATCGAGAGAGGCCTAGTGA